>JAPDOI010000199.1:1122500-1296777 GCA_029168955.1 Aplectana chamaeleonis
AACTGGCAGAATCTCGAAATCGTTCCGCGACAGCCCCATGCTAGTATTCTCTCGGCCCCTACCAGAAACCGAGGGGATTCTAGCCGTGCACGATCGCGAGGGATTCTCTCAGAGGTGTCGCCATAGAGACTTCAGACAGATTTCTTAAACGAGTGAGCAGTGGTCGCGATGAGGAATGTTGATGAGAAATTCACAAAACACCAGCTAATTTTGAGAATACCTCAAAAGCAGTGAAGGTTGGCCGGCAGAAAACGCGAGAGAAATAGAGTTGTTAGGACCTTTAGTTCACAATACCTGCGCAGGTGCACCAGAATCCGAGTTTCATGCCAATTACAGTCAGAGTTCATTGGTAGATAAAGCGAGAAGTAAAAGCGGATTAAGTTATCAAAGACATAGCGATACAAAAACACATTGTTTGATGGATAATTCAACAAAAACAAAAACATGCCGACCAGGGATGTGCGTAATAGAAATTTTTTAATTCGTTGGTCGTTAGTCGTTCAAAAGGCCAAAACTCTCCTTAGGCGTTAGGCGTAAGTCGTTGAAAATCTAGGCTTTGAAAACAAGTACCAGGTTGTCCAATAATTCTTGTCCGAAAATTTCACCATTTTTAATTTTTTTCAACTTTATTGATAAACAAGTCTAATCAACAATATAATCACCACAGTTATCCACAGCAGTGGCCCATCGATTGGGCAGGTCGCCGATGCCCTTCGCCCAGAACTCCGGGGGCTGCGACTCGAAGAAGTCTGCGATGTCAGATTTGAGGTTGTCGTAGTTGGTGAATTTTCTTCTGGCCAAATGGTGCTTCAGCGGGCGGAACAAGTGGTAGTCGGAGGGGGCGAGGTCCGGGGAATACGGCGGACGGGCAAACGTCTCCGAGCCGAGCGTCGCCAACTTCTGCTGGGTCTCCTTGGCCACGTGGGGGCGCGCGTTGTCGTGCAGCAGGTGGACCGAGGCCCATCGGGGACGCTTTTCTCGGATGGCGGCGGCTAGTTTCTCGAGCTGATCGGTGTAGATGGAGGCGGTGACCGTCTTGCCTTCCGGGAGCAGCTTGAAGTTCAGCATGCCCTTGGTGTCCCACCAGCAGCAGAGCATGATCTTCAGCGAGTGCAGGTCGGCTTTCGGCGTTGTCGGCGGCTCTTCTCCGCGCGGGATCCAGACGGCACGGCGGGCTTCGTTGTTGTAGAGGACCCAGCTCTCATCCGCAGTGAACAGGTCCTCGAGAAACTCCTTGCGATGCGGACGAAGGAGTGGGGACTGGCAGACGGCCACGCGGCTCTGCTTGTTGGCGTCCGTCAGACGGTGGGGGATCCAACGGGCCAGAACTTTGTGGAAGCCGAGTAAATTGAGTCGATTGTGGATGGTGGACTTGCTGCAGCCGAGCGTCGTCGCCAGTTCATGGGTGGTGGCTTCCGGCTTCTCCTTGATACAGCGACGGACTTCGTCATCATCCACCGTAGAAGACCTCCCGCTGTGCTCCCTGTCCTCGAGGCTCGCGTCGCCGCTCTCGAAACGATTGAACCAGCGGCTGACTGTGCGTTGGGACACTGCATCCTCCTTGCACGCTCTGCAGATGTTGGCGACCGCGGTGCCCGTTTCGTTTCCCAGCAGCCACTCGTAGTACACGAATGTACGAATTCGACCTTGGTCCATTTTAGCTTGTACTGGTAGCTAGGCGCGGCGACTGCGCCTTATATACCCTAGCGTAGAACTTTGGAGAACCTTCTAGAAGGTTCTTACACTTGAATGATATTATAACACTTCTAAGGAAAATTATAGAATTTTGAAAATTTTCGGATAAGAATTATTGGACAACCTGGTACAATTGAGGCAAAAAAGCCCTTATGAAAAGAAAAAAATGAAGGTATGAAGAGAGGTGTGTTTTCTAAAACATTCAAGGCCATTAAAGACACAAATCATTCCTTGTTAGAGAACCTAAACCAAACTGCAAACCTACGTATACATAATTTAAAATATGCACGAAAGCCTAATACTCTAGAGTGTGTGTTTATCGATTTTTGTCATTTCTCGGTAAGAAAAGAAGAAAAAAAAAGATCAAAGAAAACTTAAACTCTTTGCTTTTTTCCAGCGCGAAATTTGCCATGCTGCGTTACATGATGTTATTCGAGATCTACCTGATGGTAACAACACGGAGAATTGCACCGACTGCACTATTAACAGTTTATCGCAATGTTAAAAGGACATGGTGTGTTTGCGGTCACACTACGGTGGAAGACGCCAGATCACATTATCGATCGACAGCAAAGCTGATTTTCTGGGTAAGTTACGGTTTTTCTGTTTTTCTTGTTTGTTTCGGCATTAATTTTGTTTCTAACTGTTTAAATATTGCGAATAGGGGCTATACTTAGTGCGTGAGGGAACTTAGCCGTTTGTTCGGCTTCAGATTTGCCGCTTGAAGTGTATTTTTTTTCTGAAATTCTGTTTTGAAATCGAGAAAAACGGCAAATTCCTTCAGCACACTAAGAAAAGCCCCTATTCGCAATATTCAAACCGTCAGAAACAAAAATAATGCCGAAGCAAAGAAGAAGAAAAAGGAAAAACCTTAACTCACCCAGAAAATCAGCTGTGCTCTCGATCCATAATGAGATTTGGCGTCTTCCACCGTAATTTTGTGTGTGACCACAACCGCACCATGTCCTTTTAGCATTGCAGTAAACTGCATTTTTACTCAGCGTCGCGATCCGAGCGCTTGCTTGATTTAGAGCTTGTTCCCGTAATGGGGAAAGGTCGGAAGAAATTAGCACCCAGGTTAAAATTTAACCCCTGAGTGGTATCAGCACGACTTTATGGAAACCCCATACCTCGAATTTATGTAAAATCGAAGGACGGCACCCGTTACAATCCAATCATCGGATACAGTTCCCGTAGTTGGACAGTTGTGGCTTGCAGGTACCGCTCCATATTATCACCACTGATAGTGTCCTCTGCAAAATCTCTGCTGGAGCCGGTCAGTGCCGGAACCGGTTTAGTGAGCCTACCATAAAGTAGCGAGACCGACGCAAAGTCGCATAAACGCAGGTGTAAGGCTTAGGTTGGAGCGCGATTTGAATGACTATTGGCTTTCTAACGAAAATTGGAATTGCCTACGAAAATAGTTCGTAGGCAATTCCAAATTTCGTTAGAAAATAGAAAAAATAAATAATAAAAAAAAATTCGTTAAACGTTAGTCGTTAGTCGTAACACCCAAAAAGCCCGTTAGTCGTTAGTCGTAATTACGCACATCCCTGGGGTGGTAGTAATCCTGTCCTTTAACACGAGTCAACCACGCGCCCTTGACCGTCGGTTGAGCACAAATCAGCCACACCTTAGCTGCGAATTAGCCACCTCTGTAACAAATATCAGCTTTACATTACAATGCATCGCATCTGTCACCTAGAGCAGCACATTTACTAAACTATAGGTCATGGGAAAAGCGATGAAAGCATCCGCGGCCTCTACCAAACCTTGAAGTCACAACGATTCGCTAAGGTTTTTCTTGATCACTGGGAACGATTTGATCCCCGGATCATTAAAGTGGCAGGGCAACATATGGAGAGTTGGAAATCGGAGGAGACAATGGAATTTTCTCAATTTATAGGCAATTAATCGAAAAAAGGAACAACAATTTGTACATTTTCTTGCAGCGGCTTCCTTGTACTACATTGTCTGTATAGGACATGATTAATAAACACCAAATATAGCTAAACTACATCTTTCCACTCATTCTTATAATATATACAACAAATTGGTAGAGCATTTTTCATGTTCACCTTGGTATCTTTGTTTCTACGTAGTGCGAGAGAAAGAAATTTCAAAAGTGTGCGTTTTAGAGAAAACAAAGCTATCAAACGGGTTATGTAAACCGCTCCCAAAAAGTCCTCTATAGGACTTCTTGTGCGACCGTTCTTCGTCTCTCCACTGCAAGCGTACTTCTCCCCGTCTGCCGAAAGATCTTCAACCCCTGGTCTCAAATGTTCCCCACAGAGTGATACAGCACTCGAAAACTGCTCAGTGAGTACGCAGTTTCTAAGCTAAGTTTTTCGTATTCCCCACTGCTAATCTAAAGAGAAAGCCACTTTTGTTAGTAATGGTGAAGAATCGACCTCTCTCACATTTTATTTGCTGCCAAACGAGCTGGCGATCTGCTACCCACTGACCGCGTGATAACCTAGCGTCGGTTAACTCGCCGTCATCATGCAGATTACTACCACCCCTGATGCCGACAGCCATTCATCATCGCCTAAATGCAGCGGCACTTTGGTTTTTTTTTTCAATCCAATGTTTTAACCAAAGGAGATAGTTGGCAAAGCTTGACACCTCAATGCTGCGTCTTCACAATGCTACTATAGCTTCTTGAAAACTGCTCCGTGGTCTGAAAAGGCGCATTCCTGGTCGATCATTTAGCACGAGGAGCAGAAGCGCCGCAACAGGCCGCGGAAATCCATAATTCTATATGCTTTATTGCGAGAGATCCTCGCATTGAAACGTGTTTTTAGGAGCTTCTTGTTTTTTAAGAAATCTTGACAGAGAAAAGGACAAAGTAAATAATCAACATAAGAAGCTAAAGGGGCTTAACTCTTCTAGACGTCATACTTTCGCCTCTTTAGTGAACAAGAATGTCGAAAGAGCCCCCGGAAACCCTTCCTTGTAAAAAGAAACCTGTTTGAATACGCTGTAAAACTGAATTTGAAGTTCGCGTCGAAATCGTTTTCGAAGTTTTCTCGGATTCGGAGACCTGGTCACTGCCATTTTTAAAGTTTTCCTGCATAAGGAAATCAACCATAATTGTTTTCCATGTTGTTTGACGGTAGCATCAGCATTCGATGAAGAAGTGCTAGATGATCGACCCAGAAGTTCTAGATGATCGACTTCACGGCAGTTATCAGGGTCCGGATTCATCAACGACGATAAAACCATGGTTCAAGAGTGATCGAGTAATGATGACTGCAGAGAGTATGGTGTAAAATTTACCCTCAAGCTGCGGTTCAACCGCTGTTGAATCTGGCCGCAGAACACCGGCAAGACTATTTTGGTAGTATTTTTTGCGAATTCTCCCGATGAGTCCTACCACTCTGAACCAAGAACGGTTTGAGTGAAAAAAGTCGACAATCATATTTCATTACGGACAGTGAGTGCCTTTGAAAGGATTTAACGGCACAGTCAAACCTGAGAATCATTTCTCAGTTTTTCTGCTCATGTCGGAGAGAATTTCACGCTGGTCACAACGTTGTCCTCAGAATCGCTCAGAACACACTAAGAATGGAGTTATTGCTCTTCAAATATTGTGAATTGAAACAGCGGGAATTCAGTGGACGACTTGCTGCGAACCTGTTTTCTTCTCGCCATTCGCCGTCATCGCTACGAAGCAGACCACAATATAAAGGGGGACCATTAACGAAAAGAAGAGCATAATTTTGTTCAAAATTCACCTCACATCTTGCCCTATTGACAGCGAAAACTTCTCGATGTGCGTTGCTCATTTTTTTTCCTGGGGGCTTTTTTCAGTGCCTTCTCTCGCTTATTCGAACGAAATGAGATTTCGCGCCTAGCAGGGTTGCTATACACAGCGGCCGGAGTATATGTAATATAGGAACGCACCAATGAGGTTGGACTGTGCATTTAATTGGCAGCGCCATGTCGTCATGCTCAAGTTGGCTGTGGAAAACTTCCGGAGTTGAAGGTGATGAAACCATCCGAGCTTACAGAGAAGTTGAAGCTCATCATTTCTTCGCTCCGTTACTTTAGCACTACATGCTTCCGAAGGCAATGGACATTGTCCAAACTGCGGAGACCTATTTAGATTTCCTCTTAGTTCAAGGAGTGTTTTGGAATTTCTGCTAACGATTCAATGGCAGTGTCCGTGATAATAAATTCCTTCAATTTTTCGCTTGAATGTGAGCTTCTTGTACCTTTTTGGAGAGCAGTGAAGACAAATACGCAAAAATTTGGCATTAGGCCCTAAACCTGTTATAATCTACAAAAAATTGCACAAATACTTACATATATGATTAGCCTGAACACTTGCCTCTAAATAGAAAAATCGAACAAGAGAAATGCTTTCTAAAACGTATCCTACTCATGGTCCAGATTTATTGAATTGGGCGCCGAACTCCTAGTGAGTGACTGCAGTGCGACAGTAGAAGCCTACAAAGAACAAAAAAGTCGATATTCGGAGCACAGTCTGCATAACTGAGGCGCAAGCACGTCGAGATTCACGTTGTCAGTTACAATGCTGGCAAGAATATCGCAAAAGTCGCTGGTGAACAAGTAGCGTCATCCCACAATCTCACTGAACCTCACTCTATGTACACTATACTTCAGACCAAATTATATTATTCGAAAAATATTCGAATGATCGTATGTTAGCACGAGCCCGCAACCTCACCAGGTCCTTCAACATTGCGGTGAACTATAGCTCAAAAGCGGCATTTTTCGCGGCGGCAAAAGGGCGTAAGGGTTTTAAGTTCAAGTGTTCCGCACTGCCCCCCACCTAAAGTGGTGCAAGCTCGGTGGCGGCAAATTTGCCTAGGCCGCGCCGTGGCGTAGTAGAAGGTCTAGAGAGCGGCGCAAGTGTCTCGGCGCTTGGGTACGATAAGGCGCTTTCACCAGAAAGGGATAGTGGTGGTCAAGTCTTGCATGAAGCCAAGCGTCTTGTGCTAAACGCGCGTGACGCGCTTGCGGAGACTATGAATACTCCAGCTGCGACGCTATGGCGGAGCGGATTAAAATGGGTCCTGACTTAGCCGAACAGGCAAAATCTGTACATGCGATCACTATCATAGTAGCAGAAGATAGCACTACAATTAATTATTATTAAACAAAATGAAATTGAAGACGGATTAATAGCGAAAATGACGAACAAGTTGTTACGGCCGCCACCATGGCGGAGCCGTTGTCACGCGCGTGCCTTATGAATGGCACCTAACATTGTGGTAGGCTTGAAGAATATTTCTACTAAATGACAGCTCGAAACTATTTTTCAAAATCGGACTATCATTTGTGAAATCGAGAAAATTTATCCGAAAAATAAATGAAAATATTCAAAAATTCGAAAAAATTATGCGAAAACTCGAAAAAATTTATCGAAAATTCTAAAATTTTGATTTTCGAATATATCCGAAAATTTTAAGTTTTGCCCGAGTATAATGTACACCAAGTCACATGTACATACATAGTTATAGGCTAAACGCTTGCTTTCGTCGCCTACTGGCACACTTTGTGCTACAAAGATTGGCGTTTGGCCTGAAATTTGTAACAAAACCAGGTATCAAAGTGTATGACGTATTGGCTTAAATTTGATTTAGATTTCTGCACATTCTGATGCACGGGAGGCTCGAAGTGGATTGGAGAACCCTGTCAAATATTGAGGTGGCTAATGCAATACCGCGCGTATCTTTTGGTCGTTCGGCGCGCTAGGGCGCCGGAGCGGGCCATTTGGCGTCGTTTCTCCATAACTCGGTCCAAAGTGGTTCATTTTGAAAATAAAGGTCAGCTTTGAAATCAGCATGGAAAATGTGACCTAGTGAAGTACAAATGTTTTGCAAAAATTTCAAAGGAGAGGTTTAGGGTTACGGTAGCTATCAAATGTTTTCTGTGTCCAAAAGGATTGGCGATTAAGAGTAGTTCTATATGGGTTTTCAATGTTTCCTTGTATTTATCACATTCGTGTTCTGTTTTTGAAGCTCTGAGTTCCTTCCAGAGCGTTCTGTCAACATCCTACCAAGAGTTTTTTTTAATACAAAAACCACTATTGCTAACCACATATGGACGTGAAAGTTATCTCTCGACGTCTCTTGAAACTGCTCATTTTTCAAACTCCACTTATTAAATTCTAATATTGCGAGGGTATCCGCAATTCCTTCGGGCCCCAAGTGTACTGACCGCTAAGGTCTCACCAATGACCTTTGCGTAGAGCAATGTTCAGAGGGCTCTCGCGGTCGTTCCTGACGCCGTCAACCGGAATCATCCCACTGTCCTAGACTGACCTTAGAGCAGATCTGGAAACGGCCTTCACTCCCTCTCGACGCTCCTTTGTGCTTCAGAAAGCGTTCGCGGTAAA
The DNA here is from genome assembly GCA_029168955.1 of Aplectana chamaeleonis. NCBI lineage: Eukaryota > Metazoa > Nematoda > Chromadorea > Rhabditida > Cosmocercidae > Aplectana > Aplectana chamaeleonis. Next base: position 1,130,563 of record JAPDOI010000199.1, read on the forward strand.
GTAAAAACAATCGAAATTACGGGTGGTGCAGTTACAAGAAACATTCAAACGGTGCAGTGAAAACGTAAATGTGGGCTGCGCTCCAATAGTTGATATCGGCATTTTATGAACCCAATTTATGGAAGGTCTCAAAGCTTTCCGATTTGTGGTAAGTATGGCGCAGAGATCGGTATGACGGACCAGGATAGCTCTCAATTGAAGGAAAGGCGCAGTGCATGTTTGGAGCAGTTGGTGTGCGCGCCGTCACGGGGTGAACGGCGCTGGTTCAGTTCTCTCGTATGCCTTTGTTTTTTGCACATAACTGCGCCTTTTTCATCAAATCATCGGTTTGATAGCTGACCTTAATACGTGCATACTAGAGCAGTTGGCGTGTGCGCCGTTATGATAAGAGCGTCGCAAATTCATTCCCCATAGATCATTGTAGTTTTTGCGTTGAAGGGGGTTTCTTCGTGACAAACGCGGAAGAAACATATGACATTAGTATTCTTCGTCTGGTCTTCTTACGAAAAACTTCTCGTGTTGTTGTGAACACACGTGGGAGTTTAGAACCAGCCTCAGAGACTCGTCTTTGGACTGGAGTAGTTCTTTTGGTCTCTATCTAAAAATGATCTTACCTGGGGTTCAATTGGGAAACGAGTATGGGCTATGAAATGTCAAATTACAGATAAATTCAAAATATGTTTACTTTTCGATTGAGAACAGAAAAAATATACTCCCGCCCATAGATGGGCCTCTGAATTCATAAACCAGCGTAGATTATTAGTTGCGATTAGTTTCTGAGAGTCTACATTAATAGGTCGCGATTTCGAGTTGCTCGATTCCCGTTCAAAGCCGAGCTCTGAGGATGGCTTTAGACATTTTCAAAATAATTTTTGTGTTTTTCACCTAGCTGAAATTGGACCTTGCTAGGTTGCGAATAAGCTTCAGAAGGGTCCTTTGAAGAAAGCAGTTCGTCACGGTACCGTCAAAACTGACGTATCGCAGCCCAATTGCCTCTGACAAACCTGTGAGTTTTGTTGAACGAAAAAGTATTTGAAGAGGTCCAAATCTTGACGATGCGGTGAGCAGCTTATCTGCGAAAATAGAATGTGTGAAGAAAGGTCCTAGTATCCGAAAATTGTCAAGAAGTCGGGATAAACCCGAAAACAAAAACAAAGTTTTTAGTGGCGGTTGGGCTGCGATACACAAGTTTTGATGGTACCATGACGATTTGCCTACTTCAGAGAACCCTCCTGACGCTTCTTCCTAACCTATGGAGCTCTAACTCGAGCAACGTAAAGAACACAAAAATGTTTTGAAGATGTTCGAAGCCACTCTCAGAGCTCGACTAGGAACGAAAATTGAGCAACCGACTCTCAGAAACTAATGGCAACTAATAATCTACGCTGGTTTATAAACTCAGAGGCCCATCTATGGGCGGGAGTATATTTTTTTCTGTTCTCAATCGAATAGTAAACATAATTTGAATTTATCTGAAATTTGACATTTCATAGCCCATACTCGTTTCCCAATTGAACCCCAGGTAAGATCATTTTTAGATGGAGGCCAAAAGAACTACTCCAGCCCAAAGGCGAGTGTCTGGGGCTGGTCCTAAACCCCTCGTGTTTTCACAACAACACGAGAAGTTTTTCGTTAGAAGACCAGACAAAGAATACTAATGTCATATGTTTCTTCCCCGTTTGTCACGAAGAAACACCCCTCAACGCCAAAATTTCATTGCTCTAAGGGAGGGAAATGAAATTGCGACGCTCTTATCACATAAGCGCGCACGCCTACTGCTCTAGCATGTAAGTGGTAACGTGAGCTATCAAACCTATGAACTGATGAAACTGACGCAGTTATGTGCGAAAATCACAGAAATACGCGAGAACTGAACCTGCGACGTGCACCCCGTGACGGCGCGCACACCAACCGCTCCAAACATGCCCTTGCTCTCGTCTTTAATTGAATGCTATGATGGTCCGTTATACCGATCACTGCGACATACTTACCACAAATCGGAAAGATTTGAGACCTTCCATAAATTGGGTTCATAAAGTGCCGATATCAACTAGTGGAGCACAGCCCACATTTACGTTTTCACTGCACTGTTTTAATGTTTTCCTGAAACTGCACCACCCGTAATTTCCTTTTTTTTACTTCACCGTGAACGCTTTCTGAAGCACAAAGGAGCGTCGAGAGGGAGTGAAGGCCGTTTCCAGATCTGCTCTAAGGTCAGTCTAGGACAGTGGGATGATTCCGGCTGACGGCGTCAGGAACGACCGCGAGAGCCCTCTGGACATTGCTCTACGCAAAGGTCACTGGTGAGACCTTAGCGGTCAGTACACTTGGGGCCCGAAGGAATTGCGGATACCCTCGCAATATTAAAAATTTATAAGTAGAGTTTGAACAATGAGCAGTTTCAAGAGACGTGTGGGATGGAGTCCGAACTAGGAACTTTTAATGAAAATTCAATTTCGAAAATTCATTTTTTTTACTGAAAAATTCAGAATGTTTCGGCAAATTCCACATTGTTGAAACCATTCCCGAGCTTACTCATGCGCTGTTCAAAAAATGCGTGGAGTCCTGGGAGATTTTCAGTATGAAAATACATTTTTGGAAGTTTAATGAAATTTCAATTTTTAAAAAATTGAAAATATTCCCAATTGTTGATTTTTCGAGAGAATTTTATGCACTACCTGATTTTGGACCTGATTCCGTCCCGCACTTAGAAACGGCAGAAACTGCATTGCTGTATTTTTCACATGTCTGGTAAAATTTGCCATAGAACCTGCTACCTTTATATCCGAAAACGAAAAATCACTTCATCTCAAAGATGCGATGTTAGACTGGCGATGTTAGACTTTAAACCTAAATTCTCAATGAATTTGTTGCATTTTGTTCCAAAAATGCTCACCAACATAGAGGAAATTCGTAGCTCCATAACTTTCACATCCATATGTGGCAAGCAATAGTGGTTTTTGTATAAAAAAAACTCTTGGTAGGATGTTGACAAAACGCTCTGGAAGGAACTCAGAGCTTTAAAAACAGAACACAAATGTGATACATACAAGTAAACGTTGAAAAACTATATACAAATACTCTTAATCGCCAATCCTTTTGGACACAAGAAACATTTGATAGCTCCCGTAACCCAAAATCTCTCCTTTGAAATTTTTTAAAACATTTGTACGTTCACTAGGTCGCATTTTCCATGCTGATTTCAAATCTGACGTTTATTTTCGAGATGAACCATTTTGAACCGAGTTATGGAGAAACCACGCCAAACGTCTCACTCCAGCGCCCTAGCGCGCCGGATGACCAAAAGATACGCGCGGTATTGTAGTGCCCCACCCTTCCGATTTTTGGTCATGAATTGAAGATATTGAATTTTCGTGAGTTCGAAGGCGGGTGTGAAAGGTTCCCTGGTTTTTTTCAAGTGGGATGGAAACCCAGAAAGGGCGAAATTTTGTCTTGATGGCGAAATTACCAGGTTGTTAATTAAGTTTTGTCTTTCGATAAGAAACACACAATTTTATGATTTATAATCCACTTTATTATTCAGTATAATCTCACTGAGCATCAATACACTAGATCCGACGATCCTCCGATCTGTGGATCCCATCCCTGAAATGAGAATCCGGAAGGTCTGCAAAATACGCTTCATCAGCAGTGATGAACTCTTCATTTGATGAAAAACGCTTGCCAAGCATAATTTTTTTTTGAGTTTTGGAAACAAATGGAAGTCGCTGGGGGCCAAATCTGGTGAATACGGTGGATGCTCCAACAATTCGAACTTTAATTCATGAATTTTAGACATTGTCAAAATGCTCATGTGACACGGGGCAATGTCCTGATGAAAAAGGATTTTTCTTCTGCAAACCGGGTCTTTTTTCACGATTTTTTTCCTTAAACTGGTCTAAAAGGTTGCAGTAATATTTGGATTCAATTTTTTATCAGTTTTCAAGTAATCCACCAACAAAATTCCTTTCGCATCTCAAAAAACTGATGCGATAACCTTCTTGGCCGATTTACGGACACCAACTCGTTTCGAAGCCGAACAACCAGGTTCACACCACTCTTTAGCCTCTTGTTTTGATTCAGGATTATAGTGATAGACCCGAGTGTCATCCATGGAGATGAATCAACGCACAAAATCCACTTCATCCTTTTTGAAACGCTCCAAATGTTGCTGAGAATGTCGCATTCGAATGTGTTTTGTTCCACTGTTAGCGAATGCGGCACCCATTGTGCACACAGCTTTCTAAACCCAAAATTTCACTTAAAATATGGCTCACACTGCCTAGTAAGATGTGTAGAGCCTCTTCTAGATCTATCTCAGTCAATCGGCGATCTTCCGAAACCAAATCCTGTATTTTGGCTATGTTTTCTGGCGTTGATGCGCTTTTTGGACGTCCTTCACGTGGATCGTCTTCATGGCTTGTACGACCACGTTTAAATTGAGCAAACCATCTTTCTACTGTTCTGATTGTAGGTGAACAATCATTATACACTTTTAACATTCGTTCGTGAATCTCTTTTGGTGCTACACCTTCCAAAATTAAAGGCATCGAAAACCCCTCACCGTTTTTTTTTTGAGTTTGCATCATTGGTTGGGCCACCCTTGAGAACGTGGGTAGAGTTTCTCGGGTCACCGACGCATCACTGAAAAGATATGGGTGATCGAATGCCTCGAATTCCACCAAAAGAGGCCGGCCTTCTGACAGCCATGTGGCATAAAATGAAAAAGAAAGAAGGTTTTCAACAAGCGATATCGCGTAAATGAGTGGAAGTTGATGTATCATTTGTTGATAAGCTACCTTCCTTTCTCATTTGAGGCCACGTGGCTGCCGGAAGGCCGGCCTCTTTTGGCGGAATTCGAGGCATTCGATCACCCATATCTTTTCAATGATGCGTCGGTGACCCGAAAAACTCTCCCAGCTGCTCAGGCGGGCCCAGTCAATGATCCAAACTCGAAAAACGATGAATGGTTTTCAGCGCGTACGATGCCTTTAAGAATTTTATCTTTGCACGATATTCAATTTTTTCCATTGCTGTGACACGGCGACACTAAATGGCTTGTAAACAAAGAATGAATGAACAGATTGAAATGAAACTGCACATAAGTTCATATGAAGAGTGTACCAACAAAACAAATAATTTTTGGGCTAGTAGCGACGCTCTCTCATCGAACGACAAAACTTATTGAACAACCTGGTATTCTCAACCCCCTCCCCCCCACAATAGCAGAAGCAGCTCCTTCACTTGATCCACTCTGTCTCTGATAAATTTTCCGCGTACCAGCAATGAATATATCGAGAATGCCGTGCCTGCCGCGAACCTTGAGGCTCCCGCAACCGCGATGGCTTAGCGATCTTCAGCTTCGAGGCAGGGCTGGGCAGAGGAACGGTATACAGCTTTGGGGATTCAAACGACTCATTCTTGTTTGAACACGATGACAAGTTTTAACACTGTGATAAGCATCACAGCTTAGCTTGATATGGTGGTTATCAACACGTGATCACGTTGTGACGTGCTTATCACGTGCACAGCCGGTATAAAAAGCGCCTATTTTCACTCGAGTTCTCATTCGGCGTTCTGATGCCGGCCCTGGAAGGTGACTTCGAGTCACTCTCCGAAGGCCAGCATATTTTTGACCACTGGGGGATAGGGGTATCCTCTCGGCTGGGGGGGGGGCGGTTTTCGCCGCGTTCCGTGGGGAGGGTGGTTTCTCACCGCAGACCGCGGCGAAGATTACGTCCTTGTCGTAGACCCAGGCGGGGTCCTTCTCCGCCGTGGGACCGCGAAAACCCGGGGCGACATGCTTGTGGTGAGTATTAAAATGAATAACCCGTGAAGTCAATGACGTCATCGTTGAGCTGCTCGTTGGGGTCTCCCGCTATGCATTTAGGTAGTGTCCCACCATGATTGTGACGTCATCACGAGCGTAGCGATGCTGTACTCCCGCTGCCCTTTATCGTATGACTCCGCGTAGGTGTGTGTTTTTCTACTATCGGGAGTCTTACGCGGAGTCGGTCTCAAACGGAGCGTTGCGTATTTTTTCGAAACGGAGCGGCCCCCGCCACATTTTTTTTGAAAATCCAAAATTTTTGCGATCCCCCTTCCCGAGGCCGGGCAGTTTATAGTTGATTACTAAAAGTGTCAGACGCTGAAGATTCATTCAGTAGTCAAGCCCAAGCGCCTAAAACCGAATGCTACGATCCTTCCCTTGGGAACCAAAAGTAATCGAGAATTTATGGGATATCCACAGAATTCTCATTTCTGGACCGAAATTTTCGCGATCCCCATAACATTCGTTTTCGGACCTAAATTTTTGCGACCCTCGTTGCGAAATTTCGCAACCCCGCTTGACGCTGCGCGGAGTGTCCCCCGATTTCCCTGAGAAGCGCTACTCACTTCCCAAGACTGAGCACGCTCCAAATAAAGCGCTTCTCACTTTCGCTACTCACTCGTGCAGTACTTTTCCATTTGAGAGATATGCGCTATTTACAAAGCGCGCTCCCCCCCCCCCCCCCACCCAACAATGCGCTATCTCGATCTCTAATTGCGCGGCGCACGCTCCCGAAGTTACGCTAATCACCTTCAAAGACTGCGCACATTCTGAAAGGAACGCTACTTCCCAAAAAGCGCAGACGCACTTGACGAAGCATTGCTTATTTTCCAGGATGCTGCCCTCGTTAATCGCTTCCAACTTCTTACAATGCATGCTTCCTGTGAAACGTGCAATCGTGCATGCTTCCTGTGAAACGCTACCGTCATAATACGGCACACAATATCATGAGGCACTACACACTTGACGACGCGACGAATTTCAATTTTCGCGATGCGAAAATGATTGAAATTTTGCTGACTTCTTCAACAAAAATACCATGATTGGTACACTTTTCGATCATACAAATTCTAGTTGATTCAACTTCGACACAATCAGAATTATTGCTGCTTGGGCGCTATTCATACTCACCAACGCCAGCGCGGTATGCGCAGGCGTGGCGTTGGAGTATGAATAGCGTGACGACACGCCCACGCGGCGCGCATCTAACGCCCGCTCTGCAGTAGTTTGTTAATACGCCACCAATTTCATTGTGTTTCATAATATTTCATTCCAGTATCCTTTGCTACCGTGGTGATGGACTCGTGCACGGGAATCGCATGTTTGGAAAAGTTAAGGTCCACTTTCTTCCGATCCGTCATGGCGTCCCCGTTGGCGTTTTCATAGTCTCCGCAAGCGCGTAACGCGCGTAGCGCGCTGGCGCTGGCGAGTATGAATTGCACCTTACAACGACTCGTCGGAGCATTGTTATCTACTATTGCTGCAGAGCTCGTCCAGACACTGAGCTGACAAAACTTGTTAATGATTTTGTGTTTGAACAAGAATGAACCGTTTGAATCCCCAAAGCTCTGTACCGAACGTCGGGCTGGGCATGCAACCTGGATGACATGAGGGGAGTGCATATTCAACAATTCAGAGAGGGCAAAGGGGGTGCATGAACGGAGCCACAGAAAAAAAGTGTTTTGACAACTATTGCTTTGGAATGTTATTTTTATTTTTTCGCTTTTTTTCATGAGGCCCCATTTGCAGAATACAATTTTCGGAATGTACCGCAGGTTATTGTTGCAATAACTAATGTTTTCTGTCAAATGCATCCGTGTAGAACTCTAAGAAAGTCTAGTTATTGCTCTGATAAAGAAGTAAACATTCTTTAAATATTTGGAGACATGCTAGGATTTATGTGAAGCGTAGGAAATGAAAAAAACCCGAGATGTATCAACCTGGATAAGCGCGATACATCAGAACACGATGTGCCGTGCGATATTGGGCTTATCCGAAGCTGCAGAGCGCACACTGAAATGGGCGCAGTCACAATAGTAATTAAAAAAATAATTTGAAAGCTGGGGGGCGAAAAGGAATGAAACTGGTGGAAATGAAAGGATGCAGATGTATGTAGAATGCTCTCAATGTACACAATGTAGAAATTTAGTGTAAATTAGAAAAGTTGGAGGGATTTTTAATGAATTTCGTTCTCCATTTATTATTGTGATCGCGTCCATTTCAGTGTGCGCTGTGCAGCTGCGAACAAGACCCATATCGCACCGCAAATCGTGTTCTGACGTACCGCGGCACTCCATTTGAATACAATTGGGGTTTGATTGAGTGTTTTTACAAACCGAGCTAACCTCTCTTGCCTAACCATCTACTGGAGGATCCTTTCCATGACCGCTACGACGAGGGCTGTGGAAATCTGCTTCGAACTTCAAGACAACTATTAGGCAGGTACGCGCGGAAAACCGTAGCTTATTTTTTAATATTTTGCCCTGGTCGGCGGCCCACAAGGTAAGGGGAAACAGCCAAATGGCGCTACAACTCTCGAATTTTGAAGAAAAAACCTTTGAAAGCCCCAAATCAGTCAGGTTCCAACCCCTAACGCTTATCTTAGTGTCTATTATGTAATAGTGACACAAACGTCGAAAATTGTTTCACCCCTTAGAATAATGTAAGAAATTCTTCGACAACAGGAAGCTTTTAATAAAAATGTTTCTCTATTGGGGTCTCTCGAGCTGAAGAAAAATGGATCTCTTGCGGCTGTCGTGGCGCATATGTTCCCCACTCTAGATGATCGACAGCGGGAACGCCTTTTCAGACCACGGACGAAACAGACCGTTTTCACAGCGACATAGTATTCTGGATACGCAACATTGAGGCTTCAAACTTTGACTTACCTCGACTCAGTTCAAACGTGGGATTGAGAAAGAGTTTTGTGGAATAAGATTAACCAGCATTATCATGAAGTCATATAAAACTACGAAGCTGAAACAGCTCTCAAGAATTGAGGCCCGGGCAGGTCATGCATCTATCCACGGCTATGAAATTCCCGAGGGACGGAATCACGAAGTCGGAAGGGTGGCAAGAAGTGGTACGTGGAGTTTACGTAATAATTCTAGTCTGGAACGGTAGTAATCCATGCGAAACTACGAGTTTTATGTCGCGAGCTGACGCTCGAAACTCGCAGAATGAACTGATTGAAACCGGGTCCATACACGCATCATCATGCGAGTTGTTGCGTTTCTTTGCAAAACTTCGTCACTCTAAGGAGTTGAACCCGCACCGCTTTTAACCATAGCGGCGATCACTGGCATCGCACCGGGATTGCACTTTGCTCTGGCGATATTTTCATTGTAGGTGTCTCCCATTGCGTACACAGCATTGTGCTTCTGGCCACAGCAGAGGCTCAAACTAGTAGTAATTGTCATAGCACCTACTTAAAAGCTTAAATTGATAGAGAAATGAAGCATTGAAAATTGTACTTTCAAGGCTTTATAATGGAGTGGTTGATCAAGCGGAACTCAAAACTCAATTCCTACATATTTACTTGTATAAGACATGTTAAAGAATCTATTAACGTCGTTCCTCATTCGAGTAAATTCGATCGGCCTTCTGGACTTTAATAAAAGTCTACAAACTACACGCCTATTCATTTTCCTCAACGTTCTTCGACGGATTCTATTTGTTGTATAAATATGATTGCTGTTAATCCTTGCCGCAAGTTTCACCTCTCAATTCTTGTGTCAAACCTACTGTTGCCTATTTCTTGTCAGCACCTACTACCCTCGCACAAAAGCAGGACTTCCTAATCTCTGACTTTTTTCTATCGTTTGAACGACCACATGAGCAAAAGCTTTTGTGGGTTGGAAAAAAAGTTTTCTCACCCATCCGGAAAAAAATCATGCTTCTCCTGACAACTTGGGCATAGCAAAATTGATCTTTTTTTGCACACTTCGAGTACTGATACCTTATCAAATCGGACTAATAAGGTCATAACTCTAATGAAAAGTGCAAATGTCCTACCAACTTTCGCAGCTTTAAAGTTTTGCTAGAAAATTTGTAGACACTGTGAAAAAAATTGTACCATAGAAACGTTTGATTTCACTCAGCCCATACCTTGAGTTTTCGTGAAATTTCGAAATGAATTTCCGCTTATCCTCCCGAACAACCAGCGACGTTTCCCGGAATTTTATTTTTTGTGAATTCAGAAATCGAGCAAGTAGATTGAGACATATGCAGCCACGACTTGAACTTTCATGAAAAATTCAAATCATATGATCCTCGCACTTGACGAAAAAATCATTTTTTTCTATTAAAAAACTTTTTTTCCGACTCCTTGCTCAGAACATGGATTTACAGGAATTTGAGGACCTCCTTGAGAAAATTAGGAAGTTTTAGAAATGTGAAATTTTTGATAATACAAAGATTTTTGTTTTTTTTTTCACCTACTTATTTACACTTGTACTTACTGTCCGAGTTCGTGGCGTATCAAAATCTGCCTGGGAAACTCAGTCGAACGAGCAAAGCGATGGTCGATAATTTCTGCATCACCCTGATACAGCTCCGATTAAGATCTCCGAGAAACTAAATATTGAACAAAAAAAATTTAAACATCACATTTCGATCACTTTTTGGAAATATAAGAATCCAAAAACGAAACTTCCGAACGTAATCGAAAACCGAATGATATAAAAAAGAAAGAAAAAAAAATCGGAAATTCGCGTAAGTCTAAAATCGATTCGATCCGAAAAAAATCTAAGGAACAACTTCGGTTCATATTGCTCGACATCGTAGAGTTATACCCTCATCAATTTGATTTGGTAAGCTTTCAGTGCCTGAATTGTACTAAGTAAGAATAATTTTGCTTTGCCCAGCCTATCAGTAGCAAATACCCGCTGAAAACGTGAAAGTCATGGATTTATGACATCATCAGTCCAGTTTGATAAGGTATCAATTTATTACTTGTGTCAAAATGAATTAATTTTGAAATTCCCAGGTCATCAGGAGCAAGTTATCGCTCTACTGGCGTGAAAACTTATAACTCGAAGAGCTATAACCTTATCAGTTGAGTTTGATATGGTTTCAACGCCTGACTTCTGCTAAAAAAATTAATTTCGCTACTTCAAAGTTAATCAAATCTAATACTCGCTTTTCTGGCTCAAAATGCTCCAGATCTTATGGATATGTTCATATCACTTCGATTTGATAATTTATCAAAGCTAGATTAGTGTCAAAATAGTCTATAATCAAGTTTTTCACGCTAACATGACCAAATCCCGGCTTTTCCGCGTTAAAGCGATCTACTGATTTTTGCCGAGGTATCCGAGGTGTATCCTTGGAGGTCGGCTGTCAATAATTTTATGACTGCCATTGTCTGCGCGCTTGCTGACAGCCTGTGCAAAACAGCACCCACCTCGCATGATGGACGAAAAAGTCCTCCGCACCACTTTTTCTCCCCGAAACTGGGAGTCTCTCGCGTCTCCACCACCGCTGCGCTGTTTCGTCTTTCGCTGCCCACCTCGCCTAGAGACAGAGCCTGCTGCCAGTTTCAGCGATCTCGCGAGGGTGCCCGAAACCATGAGGTTTACCCGCAATGAGCTCCATAGAAGGGAGCACAGCATAGGAAGCGGTTGACCATTTTGCACCAGATTTAAAAGATGGGTCCTTTTAGAGTCGGGGAACACTATGGATACGGTTTAAAACCTGTTTATTTCTATATCGCCTCAAAATCGCCTCTTCTTGTGAGGTCGAAACTCGCAGAATACCTGCATGTTTTGGCCATTTCGAAACTCGTAGTTCCGAATGGATTACTACCACCCCTGATGAATGGACGGGGCTGCGACGGTAGATCATCGCGCGCACGATCGAAACCTCATTGGCCTATGTAGCGGCCAACAACGCACGGCCTGGTCCATGCGTCAGACTAAAATGGATACGGATACCATACCAGTGGCACACCACACATGCATACAAAGACATCGTTGACTGAGACAAGACATGTTTCGAAAACAATGATTCGCAAAAATAATTATGGGACTCTCAGACAGGAAAAACCTCAATTATTAATATCTAATCGTCGCATAAAATTGGTCGCAGAGTTCTTCCCTCTGCCCTATTCTAAAATTAACGAATGAGTCTTTGTATGAACCCTGAAGTACCCTGATGTTTGTTTTTGCATACCTTTGGGTATATATGCCAAACTAAATGTCCACTCCAGTAGCTGTTCCAACAAGAAGGTAGTCGCTAACACCGTCGAGGGGATTTCGAAGGTCGCTAAACTACGATAGTAAGTAGTGCCACGTACGGATACAGACAGTGTCGGTCAGTAACGGCTCAGTACCCGTTTTTCGACAGATACTGCTTTTAAACGTATCTCGGAGTTAAATCATGGATGCACAGTTTGTTTAATATGGAAAATAATAACGATGCGGCTGTATTATAAGAAATTTAGCCTATTTCTTCAGAAAAATGGTCATAAAAAATCCGAATCTGTGACAGGTATTAGCCATCGTATGGCCTTCAAAACCTATTGTATGTCACTGCCAGAGAGCAACGCTTTTTTCGAGAGAAAAATCGTAGAAAAAAATCGGAGAAAGAGACAAACTTTTCAAAAATTCATCTCTTATGAACCATGCACCACTGCACAGCCCTTGCTAAATTTACCCTAAATAGGCAGTGACAATCTCAGACAGTTGAGAGATAGTGCGCTAGTACTCCAGGACAAACATGGAATGCTAACGGTAGTTGTGACCAGGAGCCGCTGGCAGCGGCAGCATATGCTGCCAACGTATGCTAGCGTTCTATCCCTCGTTATCGACAGCCTTATCTGCAAACTGAGAAAGAATTTGGTTTGTCACTCCCTTTACCGTTGTTGCGAATAATCCTCGTCACGGCCAGCGTCGAGGAGGCCGACATCGCCGCGGTCCGCAACAAGGGCATCATCTTTGCCATGGTTTTACGTCCCAAACTCGGTCCACCTATGTTATAGCATATGGCAGCGAGTTTGCGTCCATGCCGACGATAGTTTCGTGGTGAAAATAATTTTTATCACTAGGTACATAACAGTGAGCCACCGGTGAAGTAGGAGGAAACCGTCTAAATATTTCCAGCTGTAGAGTTCACGTCACCATCGAATGAATCTATGTAAGCTGTCACCCTCATATTCGATGAAGAAAGACTACACGACGGCTTATAGAAAAGACAAAACAAAAGGATAGAAGGGACTCAATGTAGACCAAGTAAATCGCCCAAGATAGAGTGGTGACGGGCTGTCATAGATAGAGTAAAAACGTCACCATTGCGAAGTTTTTGCATCGGCCCGAGCTCAAGCTTGACAAGCGGACGAAGCCTCATGCTCATCGAGCGACCTTATAATGATGGCGTGCCTAAGCGCCCCGCGAATTCACGCATACACATACAGACAATGCCACAAAGTACACACGCTCTCGTGCTCGTACATATCCCTCACACATACCTACTAAGATAATTTTCAGTCAGTTCCTTCTCATCAAAAAAACAATATAATTACCTCACTTTCATGAGAATTATCGCACAGTCACATAGGAACAGAGGAAACACTGCATACAAATCATGTTCTTCATAACAATATCGTAGATTGAAAGATTTTTGGCATTAGAAATCATTTCGATATAAAAGCACGAAAGCGAACAACAGCTTGGCATCAGAAATCACATCATATGCTCCACTTCCAGTCAAATTCGGATGGGGCGAATTCGAAACATCTGCAAGAAGTGAGAGGATCCATAAGAACAGAGAAAACACACAGTACCAGAGGGGTGTACTTTTTTTTGCACTACCTGCAGGACTTGATTGTCTGAACTCAAACCCGCAAGGTTCCCCTGTTTTGAGAACCTTTTTACTCGTCTAACTCAGTTTGGAAGGGTGTATATGAACGTCAGTTACAATACAAGTGTTTTCTCAACCAGGTACTGTATTGGCCCTGCCCCCGTTTCCTCATGCATCAGTGCCCAGTTGTCTATTGTTCTATGAGGTGTCGGTAATGGCGAAACGTGTTTAAGCGGTGTGTTTCACAGATTCCTGAAAATCTGCTTGGAATCCCGCCAGTAACTGCATGCTGGGTAAACTCTACAGCCAACTTCGAAATTCAACGTTACGTATACTCTGTTTATCTTGAATTGCACAAAACACGGTCCGCCAATAGTCCTCTAATTGGCCCGCTAGTACCGTAGTGTACGGCCACGAAGCCTTCTCGGCAGACCCGGGTGGCAGGGGGGGTGGCCGAGTGACGGCATTGACGAATCGATTGCTCTGCACACCGGCTGCACACCCGGGTCTGCCGAGAACGCGTCGTGGACGTACACTACGGTACTAGCGTGCCAATTAGAGGACTATTGGCGGACCGTGTTTTGTGCAATTCAAGATAAACAGAGTATAATTGCATTCAATCCAAAGCAACCCTTTCCAGGTTCTTGATGGACTGAATAGTGGGTCCAATCTGGAGTGTATCAAGGATTTTGCTAGTGGCGTGATCCTTTTCACGATATCTCGGAGACAATCTTTTGCAGATCACTAGTATGTTATAATATGTTATAATACATGCGCACCGGGTATGCGCCAACACAAACTAGTGGGAGCCAAAAGTGTCAGTGCGACCCGTATCAACTGCAGGTGAACATTCAGTAGTGCAGTGCTAGGCATGTAGTCAAGTTCATTGGAGCAAAACCAGAATGGCCTCAATGGCAGGTCTCTGAGAGAATCTTTCGCGCTAGTGCCGTGATGCTACCGCGATCCGCGATGGTTCCCTTGCTCGTCTCCCCCTCGTCACGCGATTCGCGTCCGTTCCGCGATAGTTACCCAAGCGACCCATCCGTTGACATTCTCGTGCCCGTACCGGGATGTTACCGCGATCATTACCAAGTTAATGCGCTAGTACCGTGACGCACCCGCGATCTGCGATGGTACCGTGATGGTTTCTCCCCAGTCCCGCTGTCATGATGTGCAGATTTGTAACGCAGCGCGAAATACGGCACGGGCAATACCTTATAGCGTCGTGTTGATCAGATATGCAACACCCTTTTGGGTGAAAAACCGAGAGTGCATGGATGATAGGAAGCGGTACGATCACAGATGGAAGCTGGCAGAATTTCGGTATCGTCACGCGATAGTTCCGGGCTCGGTTCATTGCGGTTCCACGATGTAATACCCCGAATATATCAATGTATAGACGCGATACGCCCTCAAATTGAAACTGGTAGAATCTCGCGATTGTTCCGCGACAGCCCCGGTCTCGATTCCTTGCTGTTCCGCGTTGGAGCATGGCGGGAGCATCGATGAACGAACGCGGTACGCTCTCGGTTTGAGGCTGACAGAATCTCGCGATCGATCCGCGATAGCTACCTGCTGGTATTCTCTTGGCCCCTATCAGAAACCAGAGGAGTTTTTTCCACGAACGATTACGGGGGTTCTCTCATAGTCAGAGTACGGAACGCACCGCAGCAGTCGTCAGTCAACCGTTGAGCTGGCGGGCCATCGTAAACCCCTCTGACGATGAGCCAGCACAGGATGATCTGAAAAGGTCGTCTAGAAAAATTTAAGATCTAAATGGTGATAGATAGGCTCAACAAAAGGTTCAGCATATGAATCTCATCTGCGAACGCGAAATTAAGTTTTAGGTCAATATCATTAGTTAGCTAAATTTATTGTCGCGGTAAAAATTGCAAGAGTGTTTTTGGAGAGTCTCCCCCCGAGACCATCTTACAGATTTTTTTGAGAAATTGAGACGACCTTTTCCTATCATTTAACTTTATTCGGAGGAAATTACTACAACACGACGACTTGAAACAACTGAGCCATGTAACGTCTTCAGGGAATACATGTACGTGCCTGTTCTCTAAATTATTCCGCTGTACACACTTAGGTGGCATCTATCCCAACAAAAATTCGAGTTCGGCAAGGTCGCAATCGGATCGTCCTTCTTGAGCTCAACATTGCAGTCACATAGACTCTGGGGGAATTCTAGTGAGTTTTCGATTTCAATTATCACGAGGAGCGGAGCGGTGGGAATCGATGAAATATGACTGGTGATTAGAAAGTTCCAACGAAAGAGAAACCGCTCCTCGCGGATAAGCTTACTAGAAGTTCCCCAAAGCCTACGGATGATGAAGGCGCGCATTTCGCGACCCTCTCCTTGAACGCTTCAAAACGCATCTCTTCCACTGAAGGTTTGGTCATTCCTGCTGCTATTCGGGAATCTGTCTAGCTTGCATAAATTCATTCGAATATCGGTTCCTTGAATTTCAAACGAAGAGGGTTAGGTCGCTTTCCAGGATGAGGCAAATGGTCTCAAAGTCTGTCCGAAAAAGACTGTCCGCCCACGCGGTCGTCGTGCGAGTTGATCGGCCACTGCGGTGCAGTCTTGCGCACCTGTGAATCGATTAGCAGAGCTGTGGGAAGACTTGTCCGAAAAATGGTTTAAGGGCGGCCGGTCGACACGCACACCGACCGCATGGGAGGACAGTTTCATTTGGACAGGCTTTACATGAATGTTCGTGAATAACAAAAGTAGCAGTATTGTGTATGAGTGAATCCATTTATGAGAATGAAGTTGGTAACACAGATAGATAAGCTGCTATGGCTAGAATCTCTTTCAACTACCAATCATTGTTCCCGTAAACGTTAGTTCATTATTATGTACATAGAAGAAAGAGATGGTTCGGTTAGCAAAAAAACAATGGACGGGTAAGGAATACAGGCGCTCTTCAAATGAAAGCGCAGCAACGGAAGTGATAGAAAAATACGGAGGCGTTCAAATCAGCTCACTTGTTTCTTGTGTTAGGCTGAATTGTATTAATCAAGAATGTAAAACAACGCCGTTGCTAAGAGATGTTTCCCGTAAAAACTGTCATATGTCTCATGTCTCTTTTGTCGGAAAGGTATATTATGGAGTAAGGACAACTGGAGATTTTCAATATCAGTGTTAATACCGAGCCTACCAGCATACCATACGAGCTTACATACTATATCTGTGCCTGCCAGTTAAACAGTTTGTGGAATACCTTAAATGTAAATTTAATTAAATTTCGCAACGGTGTGACTCTGGACATCAAGAAGAAAAGATCTGCCAGAGAGCTTTCCAAACTTCGACGCTGTTTTCTTCTAAATGTCGTACTACTACTAAGTTTGTAAGATCAAACAAATCAGAGCAACAGAATTCCCTGCACTTTCGTTACTGCAGGTAACACAGAAATACCATTTTTCTGCGGAATGCCGACTACACAGGAAAATCATTGCAGCTCAAGACGATGTTTTCAGGCGAATTCAATCTCAGTTACCATTGTTTTGCTCCAAGAAATAGGTGAACGAACGAGGAGCGCTAACTAGGGCTTACCTTACATTTTCCGTGGGCTTTTATAAAACCATGTGTTGATAGTTTTAGATAATAGACACAGCATTGATTATCCGTTTTCGGAATCCCCAAAATGTCTCAGAGATTTACAGGAGATTTTTAAAAATGGGCATATCTTTGCGTAGGGAAAAGGTGCACATGAATGACAAGTTTCAAAATTTTCTGAAAAGTTGTCTCGGATTGAGCTGAAAACTTGTTTCTAGGGCTTGTTCTGGGTGCTGATAACGAATCTGAGGTTTATTAGTCAGTACTTGAAAAATCCCATCTGATTGGCTGATTGGGTTCGAAGATTCGAAATGGAGAAATTTTTCTGGCAAAACGCGACATTTTACGATTTCGAGAATGCTACGATCAAATCGCCTTACAACTTGAACATAGTGGTTATTCGGGTTGCTTAAGACGAATCTGCAACCCTTTTATCGATTTTCGATAGATTAAGGTAGGTTACGGGGTGGGTATATGGTAACTCGGTCAAAGTCTTAGATTCCACTCAAAATTTCACTGTGGGTGTTATTTGGAACGCTGAACACGAACTTGAGGTCCATTTTTCGATTTTCGAAAGTTGAAAGTAAGTAACCCCAGTTAAAAGGCGTTATTCCCACCGTGATCCACAGTAAAGCTGAGTAGTATGGTAGGGAACAGACACCAGATTCGGATTCAGCGCCCTAAATAATCCCCAGTTGAAAGCCTTGAATCCAAATTTTTTCATTAATACCCCGAAAATTCCCTGACGAAAATTCTCTTACCTTTTTGTCAAGCAATGAGAAAGTCATCTTTCGGAATCCCCGCAGCCATTTAGGGAATTTCAAGCACGGGTCATTTAAGTATTGTCATAGACCTGATACAGACACGACAACATGGTTTTCCAAATCTCCACAGGAAGTTTAAATCAGTCCCTAGTACGTGCTCTCACACTATCTCTACGCTCTAATGAGAAAAAACTGTTTGCTGGGAGAATGAAACCGTTCCTGGCAGACATGAACACATTAGACGTTCATCATAAAAGCTCTATTACGCGTCCGAGAGCGTTTCCTGAAATATTGCTTTGGTCTGCAGCTTGATTCTCATTTAAAATGTATGTCGTGATGCAGGTGTCAACAATAAATTCGTGCCTGCTAGGTGACCGACAGGAGAGAAAACAAGATGTCTTTACTACGAAGTCAGATGCCAAAAAATCTCTGCAATTACAGCAACAGAATGAGGAGTTTCAGCCGCAGCTGCCTTGTCCAACGCACAAAGCCAATTACTTTGCAACAGTGGACCTGAATCGGACTGGAGGGAGAGGTGACGAAGAAAACGTCACTCGAACAAGAATAATGAGCAAAGGTGACGAATACACACAGCTTTTTGGCTCTAACCTTCCTGGGTAATGTTCAAGAATCACTCTTCTTGCTGCAGAAACGAAGAAGGATTTATAGGAGTCACTTGAGATAGGAAAGTGCATGTATGACGCCGATTGTCCAGTGATATACAGTAGCGGTCATAAATCTATTGACATGGCCGTTTTACAAAATCTGTTATTATACATATCTCGACCTAGGCTTGGCGAAACTCTATGAAACTTTAGTATGTTATAGGGCATCCTAAACCTTGCTTTAGACGTACACAAGCTTAGGTTTTGGGGTCGCAGTTTTTAAATATGGAATTTATTTGCAATTTCGTGGTGATATTTCGAGTGGGGAATACAGTGCGTTCAGAAAGCATAAGGACACCCCCAAAAATCAAGGTTTTCAAAATCATGTTATATTTGGATATCAATACTGTTCATAAATGAATTCAACGAGGTAAAAACCTCTATTTGGTCATTTCTATAACAGCTGAGCAATTTTACAAGAATTTATTTCAAATTTCAGATTTTTTCGCCGTTCAGAAAGTATAGGGACACAACACAAAAACAAAAATTATTGAACAAAGAAAGAATCAAACATACAATCTAAAATGAAATAGCTGCACCACCATTAGCAATGATCTCAAAAATTCTCTTTGGCATAGAATTGATCAAATTGGCGATGACGTTTTCATCCAGATTGGCCCACGCTTCGAGGATAGCGACCTTCAGCTCATCTACCGTTCTGTACTGCTTATTGTTGGCGTATACCTGGCGCACAAGTCTGCCCCAGATATTCTCTATCGCGTTACAATCTGGAATACACGCGGGCCATTCCAACAAACGGATTCGATGACGTAAAAACCAGGTTTTTGTAGACCTGGACACATGTACCACCGCGTTGTCTTGCTGGAAAGTGAAACGCTGACGTCGTGTTCCGGACAAAAATGGCAGTAGATGTGTGTGAAGAGTTTCTTGATATTCCTCCGAGTTCATGCGACAAGAAGTGAAGGCCAATTCCAAAACAACTTTGCTACTGAATGCTCCCCAACACATCAGCGAGCCACCGCCGAAATTCCGTCTGCTGAAAATCAATGGATCCTTGCGCAGATCTCGCCAGTAGGATCGAGCACCATCCGGTCCGTCAAGATTAAATTTCTTCTCGTCGGAGAAGATTACCTAAAAATTTTTTTGCGTCATTTCTCGATTTTTTACGGTTTTTAAGAGACTGCCTTACCTTTGCCCAATCAGTTGCCATGTTCCTCTTTGCAAATTCAAGTCGAGCCTCTTTGTGGTTTGTGGATGACGACGGGGCCTTCTTCATCACTTGTCGGAAAATGTTTTTATCGCCATTTATGGTGTTCCAGACTGTTGCTTTCGAAACACTGAGCGATAATTGAGACTTAATCTGGTTCAGCGACAGTGTGCTGTTGGAGCAGAGCCGAATAATTCTCCGCGAATCTTGATTGCTGATATTCTTCGGCCGTCCAGTACGTTTTGCAGAACCATAGGAATCTGGATCTCGCAGGAACTGGTTGATACAGTGGACAGATCTTCCGAGCTGGGTAGCGATTCGACGTTGGCTCAACCCGGAAACGCTGAGCGTACGAATTTGAGCTTGTTCAGCAGCAGTTAGAGCAGTACCACGAGCCATTTTGGGAATAAAGATATCACATGTACTCATCTTGAGTTTTTGTAACGAACTTGCAACGGGAGATTTTGTTTGGATTAAAATTTTCTGAATTTTCGAAGGGTGTCCCTATACTTTCTAAACGGCGAAATATTCTAAAAGTTGAGATAAAACCTTACAAAATTTCACAATTGTTATATAAATAATCAAACACAGGTTTTCCATGATGCTGAATTCATTGATGAACAGTATTGATCACCAAACACAAAGTTTATTAGAAACCTCGATTTTCGGGGGTGTCCCTATACTTTCTGAACGCACTGTATTCTCTCAAAACATGGCTATTACAATTTCAAATCTGTAGCAGTTATTTGCCAATAGAAGATCTTCTGAACCGCACTATAACCTTGTGAGAAAGTGATCTATATCTAAATTTTTCTGAAGACCAAAAATTGACCAGAATATGGCATATTTTCGGAAATTCACCCCTATAAAACTAATCGCTCGAGAACCCATCGAAAATATGTTTTTTATGGACTTTTACCAAGTACAAGTGGTACACGAACTTCGCTCTTTTTCGTTAACGTCCAAGAGAGATACTTATTAGACGTAAAATTGCACAATTTTGTTTCAAATTCATTTCAAGAAAAATTTTGATAGAGATTATTTTCTCACAAGGTTATTCAACGATTCAGAAGAGCTTCTAATGTGGAATATGTGCTACGGATTTGGGATATTAATAGCTATGTTTCGAGGGTATTGTTCTATTTTGAAATTTTACCACGAAATTAAAAATAAATTCCATGCTTAGAAACTGTGACATTAAAACCTAAGCTAGAGTAGGTCTATAGCAAGGTTTGTGATGTCCTATAACATACTAAAGTTTCAACAAGTTTCGCCCAGCCTAAACCGAGATATGTATGTATAAGAACAGTTTCTGTAAAAAGGCCATGTCAATACATAGATTTATTATCTCTACTGTGAGTACCGTATTTCCCCTAATAGAAGTACACCTCTAATAAAAGTACATCCAAAAGGGAAGGCTGAGTATTAGAAGTACACTCTCTATTTGAAGTACACCTCTGTTAGAAGTACATCTAAAATAGAGGTCTGAGTATTAAAAGTACACCCTCTATTTGAAGTACATCTCTTTTCGGATCGGACCTCCGGTGTTCGGGTACTCAGGCAATCGCGGGGGTCGGTGGCCGGTTGAAACGCCCCTTTCCCAATAAAATTGATCCGATCTGGCTGATCGGCGGAGGTTTCGGCATGACTCATAACTGCCGGAGTTTTCGTGGTTATGTCTCATATGTGGCGGAGTTTTCGTTGCAACTTGCTGCAGTGTCCGCACTGTTTTTCTCTAAAGCTCTCTCATGCAGAGCGCGGAAATGGTAGCCCACAATGTATACGCTGCACTGGAATGTCACGTGTTTGTGCTTATACCGGTTGACAGCTCTCTGAATTTTGACGGTCTGGAGGGCATCGGTGTTAGGTTGAAACGTCAGTTCTGCTTCCTCCCAAACTGATATCGACGAACGCGACTGAAGGAGCGGTAGATGGTAATCGTTGGGAGGTGATTGGGCGGGGATTTCGGTGTAAACATGTGGGTGTAGCGTCAGACTGAGTGGTAGGTGGGAGGTGATAAGGCAGAGCTTTCGGTGTGAAAGGGTCAACTGCAGGGGTGTGCGGCAATTGCCGTTTGCCGATTGCCGGCCATTTTTGGGGTTTGCCGTTGCCGTTGCCATTTGCCGAAATTTTCGTCTGAAACGGTAAATTTTCGGCAAAGATCCGTTAAAACTACAAGATTTGCCCTCACCGCAGTTTCTGTATTGGTCAGCGATTCGAAGTTGCTACAAATAATTATTTTGACTAGTTTCAGCTACTAGTTCCAGCTCATGTAATATGTAACTGTATCCATTAAATCAGTGAAAGACATTGATTTCTCTAGCGCAAACGACAGAAGAGTTTGACAACAGTACCGCGCATGTTTTTTTTGCAAAAACGGCGTTTTGCGGCGTTTTTTGAGCTGACAAAGCGCCTCATCGCCATAACTCCTTTCAAAATTGATGAAATGAGTTTTTCAGGAAGTTTTCGTGCTCCTCTATGCGGGGCGAATGTAACGGTACGAGTAGAAATCCCTTGTGTTTCCAGTATTCCGTTTAAAAATCTGTATTTCCTTCTACGTTTCACATCGACCACAAATCAACACAGGACAGATTTCTACTATCATGACCATCTGATCAGTTCATAATGAGCGATTTGTGATGCAAATATTCATTTTTCGATAAACTTCTGCAGTTGGATCTATGATTTTGTAACACCATTGTATAGGACTAAATGGGGACAATCTAAAAATGACTTCAGGATTGAAATTGGACTACTTTGAAACAAGTTAGGCATTGCGGCGCTTTGTGAGCGCAAAAAAACGTCGCAAAACGCTTTCTTTGCAAGAAATGTGCTCGATACTGTAGGTCTCCCGACTTTCTCTCAAGAAGGGCCAAGTTTGACTCGGTTTTTGCCTTCAAAATCCAACCCGGTAAAACGCCCGTATTGTTAAGCAATTTTTCAACCTCACATCCACCAGAACTAGAAGAGGATGATTGAAGCTCAGTATTATGACAACCAAAACCCAAATAAGAGCCATTTTTATCTCCAACAGAACGAATCCTGTCTTAAATAAGTACTATCATCAAAAGAAACAATTCTCTTTCACTTTCTCGAGTTCTCGCGCACGTCACAGTGAATAAAAATGAACTGATGAAAAAATCTTGACAAGGTTATCAGAGGAGTTCGTTCAAGTTCTAAGTTGTTGGAAGCCTCGAAGATTACAAAACCGAATGATACAAAGTTGTAGCGTAAAAGCTGCCTTTTTCAGACATATGAACCCGTTGAGAACTCGTGTAGATCAGTCCGCTTACTGTCGGTTGGTGAGCTGATGGTAAAACGTAATTGTGACAGGAAATTGATTAATTCTGCAAATGCTTTCTGCACCTTTTTTAGAATTGAAAAATGTTCACAACGGTCACCAAAGGCGGAGTTCAATAATATTTCTGATTTAGAGCTCGTCAGCTGATACAAAGGGTTGACTCATGGCAGAGCTGAGCTTGTTAAGAAATGGTGTAAAGAAGAAAAAATAAATTTTTTTGTAGGCAACGATTCAAACCGCACTCAATTTTCAACCAGAAATCAAAAAATTCAAGGTCCATTGCAACGACAATGTCGAAAACCGTCTCAAAACGAGCAACCACTTCCAATATACGGGCCCGAAACTCGAACAAGGTGTACAACCCCTCCCCCCCCCACTTCCACTGTAGCCACAGGGGAAGTGGGTGGGGCGAGCACACCACATTCAAGTTCGGGACCGTCTAGAGCGATTTACTGCTCGCTTTTAGCCGATATTATTGTTGTAATGTGCCTCGTGCCGGCTTGTAGGCCCTATCCACAGAAAGGTAAGGGCCCAAAAGGTGTCCCGCTGGCTAAATGCTCTGCACGCGACGCTCCAGCGACATCGTGAGCACAGCGGCTTACCGTCGCGCGCGTAGTACCAGTCAAACTGTCACTACATGCCTCTCGTTTTGAGTGTTTCATCAACATGTCCTTCGGAGGTCTTGATTTCCTATGGAAATTCACAGGCTGCTTTTGTTGTGAGCTCTGCATTCAGCTAGATAAGCCTCACTCCACTCCTATAGCCTTACAAGGGAAACTATTCAATCGTAGTTTGAAGTGAGAGGAATAAAAATCTTCAGTTAGCTGCCCGCCCCCGGATTGACAAGGCTGGGTCGCTCTGACCGCAAGCCCCTTTCAGAGTGAACTCTTTGCACATCAATCACACTTTGCACTGTTCAAAAAGAAGCCCAAACTTTGGATCCTTAGAACTGCTTGTACGGAAACTTTGGTTAGAGGGAGGAGACTCAACAGAATTATCTCCGGCGAGGGATAGGCTAACGGCATTTTTAAACCTGACAGCGACTCCTATACAGATCACATGTAGAACAGCGCTACTGGCGTTTTCTTATCATATGAGGTTTTCACGTAGCTTCGATATATGGGATTATTCTTCCTGTAAGAGCTAGTGAAACGCCAGGCACATAGTAACTGGCAGATACATATTGCACGGAACACTACATGACTGAACAAATGTTGGTGTATTATAGCACAAAACAGATTTTGCCGTTTGCCGTTTTGCCGTTTGCCGGTCATTTTTGGGGTTTGCCGTTGCCGTTTGCCGAAATTTCAAATTCCTTCGCCGCACACCCCTGGTCAACTGTGATGTGGCATTGTAGGGTCGGTGGGAGGCCGACACGCGGAGTTTTAGGCATGAATGGGGGAGTTTTCGGGCCTTGCACGTCCCTTTTTTGGTTCGAGCGGGAGCACGCCGCTACCTGTTCAACTCCTCTCAACCGGCCAGAGACCCCCGCGATCGCGTGAGTAATTGTTTGGCAATTCGAATGTGGCATTTTCGAGAAACCAATTTGCACGGGATCTTTTTTTCAATACCGTGAGGTTTAAATATTCACAAAAAAAGACCATCGGCTACCCCTTTCTCTGTCTAGGATTCCTTGTATGGGACAACTTCCAATTAGGCTTCAGCGAACTTCAAATGACCAAGAAAAAAACAGAGCTGAAACTCGATAATGCTGTTATTCACGGTAAATGCACGGAGTTTTTTGGGTAATTCACAAGGATCGAAATTTCTGAAAATTTAGCTTCCTGGCAAAAGTAACGATTTGGTAATGGTGAAAAAAACGTTTCAAAAATATCTTGAAATATCTTAAAAAATGATTTGGCGTGAAATAGCCTGGAAAAATAAAAAAGCTAGGAAATGAAGTGAAATAACCAAAAGTGCGATTTAGTGGTCGATCATTTCACAAGCTCCTTCGTTAAACTTATCAAAACGAAATCAAGCACGATATGGAATGAAGTTCACCTAGCTTGACCTATGCTGATCCCCTTAATACAGCTTTCAGAAATGGTTTAATGTTTCCGTTGCGCGCTTGATTTCGTTTTGATAAGTTTAACGAAGAAGCTTGTGAAATGATCGACCACCAAATCGCATTTTTGGTTATTTCACTTCATTTCCTAGCTTTTTTATTTTTCCAGGCTATTTTACGCCAAATCACTTTTTAAGATATTTCAAGATATTTTTGAAACTTTTTTTTCACCATTACCAAATCGTTACTTTTGCCAGGAAGCTAAATTTTCAGAAAATTCACATATTTTCCCCGAAGGTTCCCTTTCTGACTTTAATTTTGCTCAGAAATTTCCATTTTAGAATGATGAAGCATCTAACAGACAATATTGTCGTATCAGTACAATTTTTAAAACTTATGACCCAAAACCATTAAAAAAACCACTCATTCGCGCATTTTGTGCAACATGTGAGAACTCGATGTTATTGATCATTAATATTTGATCTCGCATGATGAGGAAATTTCCCAAACAAGTGACTTCATTAATATTTGATCTTGCATGATGAGAAAATTTCCCAAAAAAGTGAACAATAAAAAATCAATGCGGCATTTTGTGCAACAAGCGAAAAAATCAATATTATTGATTGGCAATTTTCGATAATGACTGATGAGCTAAATTCCTCAACCAAGAAAACCAATTCCACCAACAATCATCACTCCTCGCCGCATTTTGTGCAAAAAGCGCGAAAATCGACAATATTGATAATCGATCGATGACGTGTCATGAGTACGAATTCCGACAAGTTCAGTACTTACCTCCGACGATTCGTGTTGATTGGCTGCGGATTCACCCACACACACTGGTCTCCACAGCCGCAGCAGAAAAAAGCAGTTTTCGTGCTCCACGGCTAATTTAGTATGTAAACCCACGATTTTGAGGTACCCTTCAAAGTTAAGTTACCAAGTTCAAATTGGAATAGGAGCGACCTGAATCCATATTTAGCCTCCTGTTCAAAAATGAGCTCCCTAGCTCAATTTTGTCTGGTAGCACAAGATCGTGAACGCCGTCTGAAAAAAAAGGAGATTAACAGAGAAAACTTGCGGTTTTTCAAAATTTTCTCAAATCCTAGGAAACCATTCTAAACCATTTTTGGGCCTTATACACAACTTTTTGCGCTCTTTTCTACCTTCAGCCTGAACTTAGATTTCGAAAAACGGGTTGCGCTCGTGGCCGATTCAGAACCAAATCTGGTGCGCGCTTCGCGCGCACCACAATATTTGATTGGGATTCCTTCATTCAAAGTTTACTTGTTTTGAACCAAGACGTTGACGTTAACGGTCCTTGAAAAGCCAAGATTCCCCAGCGTTGTGAAGACTGGATCATCCATGTAGAGGAATCGTTTATACGACGAGGAAACAAGTAGCCACCGATGGTAGACTTTACCTACAGTGGAAAGTGGACGCAAAGAACTCGCCTATGGAAAAGCTGTTGTCAAGTCGTCCGAAAACCGCGCTTTTTCAACCGCTCTGGACGGCTCGAAAGGCGATCAGTTCCTTTCTTTTGAAGCCTAACTAGTCGATTCTCATTAGTTTTCCTCACAAAGCACGTGTCAACGAAAGCGATACCGAACTTATACAATTTTCGGAAGAAATTCACTTGGGAAGGGTGTGAATAATGGTTTTGAAAATCTGATAACAGTTAACGGGAAAACTCAATTCGATTGAGCCTAAACTGCTGAGTGGCTAAGTTTTCGTGGTTGCAGTCTGAAATTTCAATACATACAAATTTTCGTTGTTATAATGGAAATCTCTGCCGGAAATGCGACCAGTCCTACCATTGGAAATTCAAAAAAATGCTAGGAATAATAGAAGTACCACCTCTAATAGAAATACACCTCTAATAGAAGTACACCAAAATTAGAGGGCTGAGAATTAGAAGTACACCCTCTATTTGAAGTACACCTCTAATAGAAGTACATATAAAATAGGGGCCTGAGTATTACAAGTACATGTACTTCTGAAAGAAAAAATACGGTGTGTATGCTCAGGCAAACTGGGGATCGGAACCCCGTCCGACAGCCGTCGGAGCGGTCGAGGACGTGGGCTTCGACAGCCAAAGTGGGCGGAGTCGTTCCCCCCTGCTGCTGCCTTCGGTGCCCTTGCAGCCGCGTTCGGTGCCCCTGCCCCGGCACTTTTAATGTGCCCCTGCAGCCGCGTTCGTTGCCCCCGCTCCGGCTC
Source organism: Aplectana chamaeleonis (assembly GCA_029168955.1). Classification (NCBI taxonomy): domain Eukaryota; kingdom Metazoa; phylum Nematoda; class Chromadorea; order Rhabditida; family Cosmocercidae; genus Aplectana; species Aplectana chamaeleonis. Next base: position 1,157,875 of record JAPDOI010000199.1, read on the forward strand.
TTTCAAGGTGCCACTGCAACCGCATTTGGTGCCCCTGTTCCGACTCTTCTAAAGATCCCCCGCAACTGCCTTCAGTGCCCCTGTTCCGGCTCTTCCAGAGAACCCGTGCAACCGCCTTCGGTGCCCTGCTTCCGCATTTTCGGGTGCTTCTGCTACCGCCGTTGACGCCGGCTCCGAGCCTTTTATTCCTGCGGCAACTTTCGGAGCCTTTGTTTATGTGGTAGAACTCCACAATGTGATAAGAAGCGACGAATGCTCAAAAACTTTTATCATCCTCATCGACGTATGAACAACAACAACATTGACATAAAAAAAACCGCGGACTTTGATGATTTCAGGCGATTTGAGACCTTATCACAGCAAATGCCGAAGGTGTCAGCGTATATCCTTCTCTTAATGTTATAATTAATGATGATTAATGAATTCGCGCTTCCGAAAAAAAGTTCAAAACAAGTTGTAGTGATAATCCCTATTGCGCTATAGATGGGGAAGTTGCCATAAAGAATTCAAATGGTTCCCGTATTCTCGAGAAGAAAAATACAACAGTTGACTCACAGGCTGTTCTCACTATCGCTTAAAAGCCCTTTTATCGATGATTTGTGTTCTGAAGTTTCCCTCCCAAAACAGTGCGTGAGCCTCCAAATGTTAATAAAATTACGAAGCAGCGGCAAAAGCGCGCTAAATGCCTGATTTTGGCCTGGCACCTTCTGGCCTGTTTTGTAGAATGATCGAGTTCTCGATGTAAATAATGGGGACAATCGAAGATGGAAGAATACGTCGTGCAAAACAGTATTCGCTAGGATTCGAAAGAGAGAATGGAGCAACGGGAAGGAGGAGATTTTAAAGGACGGGCTCACAAGAGATTCTGTTGCCACAACAAACAGTTCCTCTGAGAGTAAAGAGATGAGGTGAGAGAACAGCTTTTTATGTTATTCTGGCGCGCACTTCAGAATTTCTTTGTCCTTTCAGCTCTAAATCGACAATTAAAGGCAGTGTTCACGATGATTTTCGTTCGTGAGTTTTCCACTCGAAACAAAGCGTTGGCTACCAACTGTTACCAAAATTAGGAAGAAACGGCGAGAAATGCACTAAATCGTCTTCTTTCAGAGATATTATTCTCTGGCCTGGACTAGTTGTCCAGTTGTATGAACATGTTCACGGTGGTTGTCACCGGTGAAAAATGGGATCAGTCGAAAATGGAAGAATATTCGAGGCAAAATAGTACTAGTTAGGGTCCGACGGAAAGAACGGAGCGATACAAAATAGAGAGTTGGGAAAGACGGGTCGACAAAGGATTTCATTGTCACAACAAACAGTTCCACTGAGAGTAAAGAAGCGGGGTGAGAGTAAAGGATTTATTGCCCTCCTGGTGCGTTTTTCTCGATTTCTTCGTCATTTCAGTTCTACTCGGGGGCCAAACAATCGCTTTAGCGAATAGTCTCAAAATCGAAGATTATCGTGAACACTGCCTTTAAGCTCTTCCAGGAGACCGAGTAATCGTTTTAGCAAATAATCCTAAATTTCAGCATTCTGTGAACACTGCCAGATAGAGGTTAATCCGGAGCTGGTTCCGATGGTGGAGGAATTGAAAAAAACGCGCACTTTCAGTTTGAACCTTCCCAGGGGTTCTAACCCATTGGAAAGATCAGGAAACTTTTTACATTCACCTTACGAATCATAAAATGCAAGTTTCTATATTAGGTGAAAGAATTGGAGACAAGCTTCACCTCATCTTCACTGCCAAAATGTCATGTTCTACGGTTACTTCCTGGTTGCTAAGTTGTGTGATGGCGTGCATTTCTGAATATAAGGCGAGAAAAACTCAACTTTACAAAAACATTCTTGAAAGACGGGCTCGCAAAAAAAGATTAAGGATTTGGCCGGTAGTAAAATGCGGTGTAGTATGTTTTATTGGATCCGGCTTCAACTAAATTCTAAGATGGTTCGAAAATGGTTGATTTGGCCCTTGTTGGTATTAATATGCAGACAATGTAATCACTAGAATGTGGTGAAATTGTTGCAAATGGATTCGGAAAGCGCTCATTAAAGCCGAATCACGCATCAGAAGGAATCTCGCGTAAAGCATAATTGGGAAGAATTAAGATCAAGGATAAGTCTAGCAACAGAGCAGAAAACGTTCTGGCATATTGTGAAAAAGGCAAAGTCACAAAGGAACTGTTCGATTATCGTAATTTAAAAATATCTCGATCTGACAAATAATTCGGATATTCCTCTTTTTTCATTCAAAAAGTTGAACCAGTTATTTGTGGTCCCTTAGCCTATATCTACAACCAGTCTCTTATGTATGGTGAAGTTCCAGTTCGCTGGAAGCACTCCTTTGTTACACCTTTATTGAAGAAAGAGCCGGCTGCTGATCCAGGGAATTATAGGCCAGTTAGTATCACCTCACTGTTCTGCAGGCTGTTCGAGAAGGTGCTGAAGGATCACATAGTCTTACACCTCTTTTCGCAAAATTTTTCCACACGAACATTATACAAGCAAAAAAAAAACGAACAACTGAAGAGTGAATGCACGAGAGCACAGTGAAGGAGAAAGAGCAAGCGTTGTCGTGTTGACAGGAGTCAAATAGGAAGCTGATCAATGACGTGATTGTCATGTCGATAATGCTGACGGCAGATGGCCGGCGCTTGCACAGCCTGCCAGCTAAACCAGCGCTGGCACTTTCGGCAGGTGCATCGGCTGTCCGCCAGCCCGATCCATATCTGACGTATTCTACGGCGCTCCGATCCCTAGTTTGCCTGAGTGTATGCAGAGTTCGCGTGATAATTTTAGTCTGATAAATGGACGGGGCTGCGACGGTAGACCACCGCGGGCGAACCGAACCCCATTCTCCAGTGAGGCCGCCAACCCCGCACGGCCAGCCGCTTGGTCCATGCGTCCGACTAAAGCGAAAACGGAAACCATACTTCCACTTCCTTGAACGCGTTCACTCCAGAGTCAAAGTTACGTTTAGATTCGAGCAGCAACATAATTGAAAGTACAAACATTAAAGCAGCTCCATGTTCCTAAAAACGAGAAAACCGAAGAGAAATTTTCGATAGAGTTAAGAAAAGCTGAAACGGGAACAGTTTATTATTCATATCATGAATAAAATAGGAAGGAGATTTTTCAAATAATTCAGATAGCATTAGAAAAATTATTTGAAAAAAAAAACCTAAAAACGAAGTTGTTTCAGTCGAAACCTTCGGCATTGCTTCAGAGCTATTCTTCTCAGTTTCAACTGGGTGGGATAAGACTTTGAAAGGAGAGCTTCTGAAGGAAGATAGGGTTGTTGCGATTCCGTACATTGCTTGTAGAATGAATTAAGAGAAGATGTTAAACACCCACAAAATGCTGCAAGCAGTATCCGAAAACCATTACAATATTGAGTTGAACTCAGACTACATAGCCTTGGTGTATAGGTAACCTGCGCTAAGACGTCGAATACAGTGCAAGAATGAATTAAGAGAAGATGGCATCGTAACACTACGACAACGTTGAATAGACAAGCGGCAATACGGCGAGCTCGCTACACATATTGAACTCGTAAACCCCCAGAAAGCCATTTAGAAAAATTATAAAAATCATAGTTTAAATCGGGAACGAAAAAAAAACAAAAGTCTTATTCAAAAACAAAGGCAGTGGTCGCGAAAAGTAGATTCTTACAAGACTCTAGCATAAAAGTCAAGTGAAAAAGCAGATGCGATCGAGAGCAGAAATTGAAATTGTGGTTCGCGCGAGGCGCGCACCAAATTTGGCTTTAGCTCGCCCATACGCAATCCTACAAATCCGGACTTAACGTAAAGAGAAACTGCAGTGAAGTGGCTTCTTCTCCACTGGCAAAGAGCGCAAAAAATTGGTGTTACCACTAAGCCTGGAATGATTTTCCGAATCTCAAATGGAAGAAATCGCTCGATCTTGATGCTCATCTCCTTTTTTCAGATGGTGGTTACGATCTTGTCAGAACGCCTCCCGTTGAGCTAGGATGCTCATTTTTTGGAAAGGAGGCTGAAAACGGGTACAGCTAGCTTTCATTCCAATTTGAACTTGATAACATAACTTTGAAGGGTACCTCAAAATCGAGATTATGCACACTAAATTAGCCGTGGGGCATGATATCTACCTGCGTGGGCATTTTACAGCTGTGGAGACCCGGATGGGGGTGGATCTTCAGTCAATCGACACAGGTCAATCAGGTAAGCGCTGAACTTGTCACTAATTGTACTCATGACACATCATCGCTTGATAATCCATATTATCGATTATAGGCTTATTGCAGAAAATGAGGCAAGGAGTAGTGATTGCTGCAGGGGAATGAGTCTTTTGGTTGGGTTCTTGCACTCAACAGGCATTATCGATAATTAAAGGTCAATAGTATCAATTTCTCCGAATATTGCACAAAATGCGCCAAACACTGGTTATTGTTGATGGTTGCGAGAAGGGCTGGGCACACGTCCCGGCATGGCGATTTTGAATATGCACCCCCTTAGCTCAGTAATTTTCAGGCACCCCCTACATATGGGAAATCGAAATCGGTTTTTTTTTCCGACAAGTCGAACTTAACAGCCATGATCTTGACTTCCTTGTTTTGATAAACCAGATTATAAAAAAAGCACTGAATAAAGAAAATTCCAAAAATGTCAACAAAAAACGTAGTGTAATTTTTAAACTTCCAAACAATCTTATGAAGAAAAATTCTAGTAAGAAGGTAGGCTGTGACAAAAGATAAAAAATTTTTTATTCAATACATTTCAGCAATTACAAACAACAACGAACTACTTTAATTGCAGTAATTAATGTTTTCTATCGAATGTTTTCATGAACCTATGTATAAAGGATTAATCCGTATTTGATCGTTCTGATGAAGAAATTTTCAGCATTACTTTGTGTTGTGGAACCATGTAGGGATCGATGAGATGCATAGGGAGTGAAAAACCCGATTCTTACCCACGTAGAATGCCGCAATCCCTTAGAGACTCGGCTCGCCGTGCGATATGGTGTGTGTACGCAGCTACACAGCGCACACGGGAGTGGACGCGCGCACAATATGAATAAAAAATATATTTTATTACAGAACGGGGAAGAGAAAACGATTGAAACCGAAGGAAATGGAAGATGATGAAAATTGTCTATTCTGGATGTACCCATTTTAGAAATTTAATGTAAAAAACAAAGTTGGAGCAGGGGTAAGTATTTAGCCGTGACAAGTTTAATTCAAACGAACGTAGTTGATCAAAAGTAGCATTGGACATGCGAGCAAAGGATATTGTGGGAAAGAGGAGAATCTGGCAGACAGTTTAGCTTCAACAAGATCGTTTTTTAATGTGATTTAAGGACCTTAAATCTCGTCCCGGTTTTACCCCGAAAACCGGGACAAAACGAGGACGAGTTTTAAGGTCCTAAAATCACATTGAATATCAAAGCTTTCGTTACTAAAATGTTTACCAGATTCTCCTTGTTCCTCCCAATGCTCTTAGTTCTCATGGTTGAGGCTGTTTTAAATCAACAAGGTTCAATTGAATCAACCTTGTCAAGTCCGAAAAATTCACCCTGCTCCAATTCAATTTATTTACATTAAATTTCTGAATGGTTACATTGTAAGCATCCTATTTCTGCCTTCTTCCATTTACTCCACTTTCGATTCTTTTCTCCTCCCCGTTCTGTAATAAAGCACATTTTTAATTAATATTGTGCGCGCTTCCACTCCAGTGTGCGCTGTGTAGCTGTGGACAAACACCATATCGCACGGCGAGCCCAGTCTCTAAGGAATTGCGGCATTCGAGCTGGATAAAATTCGGGTTTTTATGTACAGGGTACTTCTCAAGTAGGAAGATACGATTATTTGCTTCTTTCACTGGAACTTGCAGTCTTCAATTTTCTTAGTCGGCTCTATTCATAAGACATTCTCATAAACGAAATTCCGTTGGCTAGTTTTTATACTGACCGTGATATCTGTATTTTTAGTCTGCCATAATACAGCAGTTCGCTAATCCTTTTCTGAACGTGTACGATAGCGCGTTTGAGCGCTGTCTTTGTATCTTCGCTTCTAATCGGTAACCACAAGCGTAATCACTGAACGTTACACCAAAGAAACAGTACACCGCATCAATCCTTACTTGCTACAAGATAACAGAGTAGTGTTTATTCCTTCATCAAAACAATCAAACACATTATATATGATCTTTAATTCATAGAGTTGCTTTTATCGCTCCAGCCGCGAAGCGGCTGGTGAGGTTTGGTTTTGCCTGGCACTTGTGATCACTTAGATTTTGGTAAAGTAGTTAATAAAACCTGTATAACAAATTTTCTAGAGATTTCCTTCTGGATATAAGTGAGAGAGTCTAGAAGACACCCGCTGACAAAATTTGAGCCAAATCGATTGAAAATTTACAAAGTTAGATCGGCGGAAGCTTAGCTGAAATTCGCGTTTTTCTTGTAACGCGTCCCTCGTGTCCTGTTCCTCATTCCTCGTTCCTCTTACTGGTTCCTCGTTCCTCGTTCCTGCCACTAGCCACTGCCAGTGGTCGCAGGCGATCAGTTGGGCAGATAGGTAAGTTGGTATGTGGACAGATATGATTACTTACTCAGTTACTTTAACCCATTCACGACCGCGTGTCCCACCGGTGGGACACGCGTTGACTACCACTTCGGACCGCGTGTCCCACCGGTGGGACACTGTTTTCAAAAATCGATTTCTCCATCTCATGAAGGATTTTCTCAACCTACTTATGGTCAATGTATTTACCTATTCTAGAGTCGACTATGAACTTCGTGGTCCGCTGGCAGCTTCACCACAACAATATATCTGACCCTTCGAATGCAGAAAGGTCGAAAACCAAAATTATGAGTACAGATAGCATTTTTTACAATCACTTAATGGAGTTTAATGGCTGTTTAATATAACAGAAATATGATTGCTGATACTGTCTCCATTCCCGAGTAGAGAATCGGCTTTTCTTCCGACCGTATTTTGTTCACAGAAATTATTTTATGCAAAGAGCACCAATTGTGAGATCATTATGACCTTTTTTGAAAGTCCTGCTTGGTTACGATTGGTGTACCATCGTAGGCTGGGACTCCAAATTCGGTGGAAACAACCGTGGAGAGGAGCGGACGAGAAAAATGGGGACGTGCCAGAGCAGAAAACTTATAAAACGGTTATTACACTAATTACTCCTAGTCAATTTGTAATAATAGAACTATTTTATACGTCTGAATGCAAAAAACACATGTGCTTTTCACAAAAAATCTCTTCCTAGAAGGCGCAGAACCGGAGGGTTGAGGGGGTGGCCGAGAAAAAAATGGCGAAGATCTAAAAAAAAAGGATTTCCATCAGCATTACCAGTCAATATGAAAATTGAGGAGTATTTTCTACGTCTAGATGTCAAAAAGAATGCTAACAATGTTTACTACAAAAAAAACTCGCGTCGGAATGCGATACACCGTAAGAGCAAAGGAGTAGCTAAAGCAAAATTAGTGCAAATCTGAAAAAATATCATTTCACTAAGCATTTCCTGTTAATTGAAGAACAGAGGAATGTCTATCATGGTAATTTACGATTATTAGTGTTTCAAACCGCTAGATTCAACGAACTCACGTGATTTTGTGAATGGTCTTATCTACACAGTTGAAAATTTAGGAGGCCATTTCTCTGGAAGGAAAGAGTTATGGAAGCTGAAACTTTGGCATCATGATTTTGACGTCGACAGTCGTACGATAAACAAAAAAAACGAAACTCGATTTTTTGGCGGCGTGCCATTCGAGTAAAAGTGGCCCACCGGTGGGACACTGCATACGGTGACGCAATATTGCACGCGGTCCGAACGTGCAGCCACCCAAAATTAGGCGTGGTCGTGAATGGGTTAACATTAACTACTTCACCTTTAACTACTTATCATATCAAGTGATATTATCAGTTGGTAGACCAAATCGCTTAAACAGGTCGTGGGCTGTACTTTTCGATGGGAAGGGACAGGGGAAGTGACTGACAAGTTTGTTACTTACTGTTTCACATTAACTACTTTACTTCATGCTGTTTATCATTTCAAGTGATATTATCAGTTGGTAGATCAAATCGTATAAACACGTTGTAGGCTGTACTTTTCGATAGGAAGGGACAGGGGAAGTGAATAACAAGTTTGTTACTTACTGTTTCACATTAACTACTTTACTTCATACTGTTTATCATTTCAAGTGATATTATCAGTTGGTAGATCAAATCGTATAAGCACGTTGTAGGCTGTACTTTTCGATAGGAAGGGACAGGGGAAGTGAATAACAAGTTTGTTACTTACTGTTTCACATTAACTACTTCACTTCATACTGTTTATCATATCATGTGATATTATCAGTTGGTAGATCAAATCGCTTAAAAACGTTGTAGGCTGTACTTTTCGATAGGAAGGGACAGGGGAAGTGAATAACAAGTTTGTTACTTACTGTTTCACATTAACTACTTCACTTCATACTGTTTATCATATCATGTGATATTATCAGTTGGTAGATCAAATCGCTTAAACACGTTGTAGGCTGTACTTTCCGATAGGAAGGGACAGGGGAAGTGAATAACAAGTTTGTTACTTACTGTTTCACATTAACTTCTTTACTTCATGCTGTTTATCATTTCAAGTGATATTATCAGTTGGTAGATCAAATCGTATAAACACGTTGTAGGCTGTACTTTTCGATAGGAAGGGACAGGGGAAGTGAATAACAAGTTTGTTACTTACTGTTTCACATTAACTACTTTACTTCATACTGTTTATCATTTCAAGTGATATTATCAGTTGGTAGATCAAATCGTATAAACACGTTGTAGGCTGTACTTTTCGATAGGAAGGGACAGGGGAAGTGAATAACAAGTTTGTTACTTACTGTTTCACATTAACTACTTCACTTCATACTGTTTATCATATCATGTGATATTATCAGTTGGTAGATCAAATCGCTTAAACACGTTGTAGGCTGTACTTTCCGATAGGAAGGGACAGGGGAAGTGAATAACAAGTTTGTTACTTACTGTTTCACATTAACTACTTCACTTCATACTGTTTATCATATCATGTGATATTATCAGTTGGTAGATCAAATCGCTTAAACACGTTGTAGGCTGTACTTTTCGATAGGAAGGGACAGGGGAACTGAATAACAAGTTTGCTACTTACTGTTTCACATTAACTACTTTACTTCATACTGTTTATCATATCATGTGATATTATCAGTTGGGAGATCAAATCGCTTAAACACGTTGTAGGCTGTACTTTCCGATAGGAAGGGACAGGGGAAGTGAATAACAAGTTTGTTACTTACTGTTTCACATTAACTACTTCACTTCATGCTGTTTATCGTATCATGTGATATTATCAGTTGGTAGATCAAATCGCTAAAACACGTTGTAGGCTGTACTTTTCGATAGGAAGGGACAGGGGAAGTGAATAACAAGTTTGTTACTTACTGTTTCACATTAACTACTTTACTTCTTACTGCTTATCATATCAAGTGATATTATCAGTTGGTAGATCAAATCGCCTAAACACGTTGTCGTCTGTCATTTTCGATAGGAAGGGACAGGGGAAGTGAATAACAAGTTTGTTACTTACTGTTTCACATTAATTACTTTACTTCTTACTGCTTATCATATCAAGTGATATTATCAGTTGGTAGATCAAATCGCTAAAACACGTTGTAGGCTGCACTTTTCGATGGGGAGGGACAGATAAAGTGACTAACAAGTTTGTTACTTACTGTTTCACATTAACTACTTTACTTCATACTGTTTATCATTTCAAGTGATATTATCAGTTGGTAGATCAAATCGTATAAACACGTTGTAGGCTGTACTTTTCGATAGGAAGGGACAGGGGAAGTGAATAACAAGTTTGTTACTTACTGTTTCACATTAACTACTTTACTTCTTACTGCTTATCATATCAAGTGATATTATCAGTTGGTAGATCAAATCGCTAAAACACGTTGTAGGCTGCACTTTTCGATGGGGAGGGACAGATAAAGTGACTAACAAGTTTGTTACTTACTGTTTCACATTAACTACTTTACTTCATACTGTTTATCATTTCAAGTGATATTATCAGTTGGTAGATCAAATCGTATAAACACGTTGTAGGCTGTACTTTTCGATAGGAAGGGACAGGGGAACTGAATAACAAGTTTGCTACTTACTGTTTCACATTAACTACTTTACTTCATACTGTTTATCATATCATGTGATATTATCAGTTGGGAGATCAAATCGCTTAAACACGTTGTAGGCTGTACTTTCCGATAGGAAGGGACAGGGGAAGTGAATAACAAGTTTGTTACTTACTGTTTCACATTAACTACTTCACATCATGCTGTTTATCATATCATGTGATATTATCAGTTGGTAGATCAAATCGCTAAAACACGTTGTAGGCTGTACTTTTCGATAGGAAGGGACAGGGGAAGTGAATAACAAGTTTGTTACTTACTGTTTCACATTAACTACTTTACTTCTTACTGCTTATCATATCAAGTGATATTATCAGTTGGTAGATCAAATCGCTAAAACACGTTGTAGGCTGTACTTTTCGATAGGAAGGGACAGGGGAAGTGAATAACAAGTTTGTTACTTACTGTTTCACATTAACTACTTTACTTCTTACTGCTTATCATATCAAGTGATATTATCAGTTGGTAGATCAAATCGCTAAAACACGTTGTAGGCTGCACTTTTCGATGGGGAGGGACAGATAAAGTGACTAACAAGTTTGTTACTTACTGTTTCACATTAACTACTTTACTTCATACTGTTTATCATTTCAAGTGATATTATCAGTTGGTAGATCAAATCGTATAAACACGTTGTAGGCTGTACTTTTCGATAGGAAGGGACAGGGGAAGTGAATAACAAGTTTGTTACTTACTGTTTCACATTAACTACTTTACTTCTTACTGCTTATCATATCATGTGATATTATCAGTTGGTAGATGAAATCTCTAAAACACGTCGTAGGCTGTACTTTTCGATGGGAAGGGACAGGGGAAGTGACTAACAAGTTTGTTACTTACTGTTTCACATTAACTACTTTACTTCATACTGTTTATCATTTCAAGTGATATTATCAGTTGGTAGATCAAATCGCTTAAACACGTTGTAGGCTGTACTTTTCGATAGAAAGGGATAGGGGAAGTGAATAACAAGTTTGTTACTTACTGTTTCACATTAACTACTTCACTTCATACTGTTTATCATATCATGTGATATTATCAGTTGGTAGATCAATTCGCTTAAACACGTTGCAGGCTGTACTTTTCGATGGGAAGGGACAGGGGAAGTGACTAACAAGTTTGTTACTTACTGTTTCACATTAACTACTTTGCTTCTTACTGCTTATCATATCATGTGATATTATCGGTTGGTAGATCAAATCGCTAAAACAGGTTGTAGGCTGTACTTTTCGATAGGAAGGGACAGGGGAAGTGAATAACAAGTTTGTTACTTACTGTTTCACATTAACTACTTTACTTCATACTGTTTATCATTTCAAGTGATATTATCAGTTGGTAGATCAAATCGCTTAAACACGTTGTAGGCTGTACTTTTCGATGGGAAGGGACAGATAAAGTGACCAACAAGTTTGTTACTTACTGTTTCACATAAACCACTTTACTTCTTACTGCTTATCATATCATGTGATATTATCAGTTGGTAGATGAAATCTCTAAAACACGTCGAAGGCTGTACTTTTCGATGGGAAGGGACAGGGGAAGTGACTAACAAGTTTGTTACTTACTGTTTCACATTAACTACTTTGCTTCTTACTGCTTATCATATCATGTGATATTATCGGTTGGTAGATCAAATCGCTAAAACAGGTTGTAGGCTGTACTTTCCGATAGGAAGGGACAGGGGAAGTGAATAACAAGTTTGTTACTTACTGTTTCACATTAACTACTTCACTTCATACTGTTTATCATATCATGTGATATTATCAGTTGGTAGATCAAATCGCTTAAACACGTTGTAGGCTGTACATTCCGATAGGAAGGGACAGGGGAAGTGAATAACAAGTTTGTTACTTACTGTTTTACATTAACTACTTCACTTCATACTGTTTATCATATCATGTGATATTATCAGTTGGTAGATCAAATCGCTTAAACACGTTGTAGGCTGTACTTTTCGATAGGAAGGGACAGGGGAACTGAATAACAAGTTTGCTACTTACTGTTTCACATTAACTACTTTACTTCATACTGTTTATCATATCATGTGATATTATCAGTTGGGAGATCAAATCGCTTAAACACGTTGTAGGCTGTACTTTCCGATAGGAAGGGACAGGGGAAGTGAATAACAAGTTTGTTACTTACTGTTTCACATTAACTACTTCACTTCATGCTGTTTATCATATCATGTGATATTATCAGTTGGTAGATCAAATCGCTAAAACACGTTGTAGGCTGTACTTTTCGATAGGAAGGGACAGGGGAAGTGAATAACAAGTTTGTTACTTACTGTTTCACATTAACTACTTTACTTCTTACTGCTTATCATATCAAGTGATATTATCAGTTGGTAGATCAAATCGCCTAAACACGTTGTCGTCTGTCATTTTCGATAGGAAGGGACAGGGGAAGTGAATAACAAGTTTGCTACTTACTGTTTCACATCAACTACTTTACTTCTTACTGCTTATCATATCAAGTGATATTATCAGTTGGTAGATCAAATCGCTAAAACACGTTGTAGGCTGCACTTTTCGATGGGGAGGGACAGATAAAGTGACTAACAAGTTTGTTACTTACTGTTTCACATTAACTACTTTACTTCATACTGTTTATCATTTCAAGTGATATTATCAGTTGGTAGATCAAATCGTATAAACACGTTGTAGGCTGTACTTTTCGATAGGAAGGGACAGGGGAAGTGAATAACAAGTTTGTTACTTACTGTTTCACATTAACTACTTTACTTCTTACTGCTTATCATATCATGTGATATTATCAGTTGGTAAATGAAATCTCTAAAACACGTCGTAGGCTGTACTTTTCGATGGGAAGGGACAGGGGAAGTGACTAACAAGTTTGTTACTTACTGTTTCACATTAACTACTTTACTTCATACTGTTTATCATTTCAAGTGATATTATCAGTTGGTAGATCAAATCGCTTAAACACGTTGTAGGCTGTACTTTTCGATAGGAAGGGATAGGGGAAGTGAATAACAAGTTTGTTACTTACTGTTTCACATTAACTACTTCACTTCATACTGTTTATCATATCATGTGATATTATCAGTTGGTAGATCAATTCGCTTAAACACGTTGCAGGCTGTACTTTTCGATGGGAAGGGGTGACAGGGAAGTGCCTAACAAGTTTGTTACTTACTGTTTCACATTAACTACTTTGCTTCTTACTGCTTATCATATCATGTGATATTATCGGTTGGTAGATCAAATCGCTAAAACAGGTTGTAGGCTGTACTTTTCGATAGGAAGGGACAGGGGAAGTGAATAACAAGTTTGTTACTTACTGTTTCACATTAACTACTTTACTTCATACTGTTTATCATTTCAAGTGATATTATCAGTTGGTGGATCAAATCGCCTAAACACGTTGTAGGCTGTACTTTTCGATGGGAAGGGACAGATAAAGTGACTAACAAGTTTGTTACTTACTGTTTCACATAAACCACTTTACTTCTTACTGCTTATCATATCATGTGATATTATCAGTTGGTAGATGAAATCTCTAAAACACGTCGAAGGCTGTACTTTTCGATGGGAAGGGACAGGGGAAGTGACTAACAAGTTTGTTACTTACTGTTTCACATTAACTACTTTGCTTCTTACTGCTTATCATATCATGTGATATTATCAGTTGGTAGATCAAATCGCTAAAACACGTTGTAGGCTGTACTTTTCGATAGGAAGGGACAGGGGAAGTGAATAACAAGTTTGTTACTTACTGTTTCACATTAACTACTTTACTTATTACTGCTTATCATACCAAGTGATATTATCAGTTGGTAGATCAAATCGCCTAAACACGTTGTCGTCTGTCATTTTCGATAGGAAGGGACAGGGGAAGTGAATAACAAGTTTGCTACTTACTGTTTCACATCAACTACTTTACTTCTTACTGCTTATCATATCAAGTGATATTATCAGTTGGTAGATCAAATCGCTAAAACACGTTGTAGGCTGCACTTTTCGATGGGGAGGGACAGATAAAGTGACTAACAAGTTTGTTACTTACTGTTTCACATTAACTACTTTACTTCATACTGTTTATCATTTCAAGTGATATTATCAGTTGGTAGATCAAATCGTATAAACACGTTGTAGGCTGTACTTTTCGATAGGAAGGGACAGGGGAAGTGAATAACAAGTTTGTTACTTACTGTTTCACATTAACTACTTTACTTCTTACTGCTTATCATATCATGTGATATTATCAGTTGGTAGATGAAATCTCTAAAACACGTCGTAGGCTGTACTTTTCGATGGGAAGGGACAGGGGAAGTGACTAACAAGTTTGTTACTTACTGTTTCACATTAACTACTTTACTTCATACTGTTTATCGTTTCAAGTGATATTATCAGTTGGTAGATCAAATCGCTTAAACACGTTGTAGGCTGTACTTTTCGATAGGAAGGGATAGGGGAAGTGAATAACAAGTTTGTTACTTACTGTTTCACATAAACCGCTTTACTTCTTACTGCTTATCATATCATGTGATATTATCAGTTGGTAGATGAAATCTCTAAAACACGTTGTAGGCTGCACTTTTCGATGGGGAGGGACAGATAAAGTGACTAACAAGTTTGTTACTTACTGTTTCACATAAATCACTTTACTTCTTACTGCTTATCATATCATGTGATATTATCAGTTGGTAGATGAAATCTCTAAAACACGTCGAAGGCTGTACTTTTCGATGGGAAGGGACAGGGGAAGTGACTAACAAGTTTGTTACTTACTGTTTCACATTAACTACTTTACTTCATACTGTTTATCATTTCAAGTGATATTATCAGTTGGTAGATCAAATCGCTTAAACACGTTGTAGGCTGTACTTTTCGATAGGAAGGGACAGGGGAAGTGAATAACAAGTTTGTTACTTACTGTTTCACATTAACTACTTCACTTCATACTGTTTATCATATCATGTGATATTATCAGTTGGTAGATCAAATCGCTTAAACACGTTGTAGGCTGTACTTTTCGATGGGAAGGGACAGGGGAAGTGACTAACAAGTTTGTTACTTACTGTTTCACATTAACTACTTTGCTTCTTACTGCTTATCATATCATGTGATATTATCGGTTGGTAGATCAAATCGCTAAAACACGTTGTAGGCTGTACTATTCGATGGGAAGGGACAGGGGAAGTGACTAACAAGTTTGTTACTTACTGTTTCACATTAACTACTTTGCTTCTTACTGCTTGTCATATCATGTGATATTATCAGTTGGTAGATCAAATCGCTTAAACACTTTGTAGGCTGTACTTTTCGATAGGAAGGGACAGGGGAAGTGAATAACAAGTTTGTTACTTACTGTTTCACATTAACTACTTCACTTCATACTGTTTATCATATCATGTGATATTATCAGTTGGTAGATCAAATCGCTTAAACACGTTGTAGGCTGTACTTTTCGATAGGAAGGGACAGGGGAAGTGAATAACAAGTTTGTTACTTACTGTTTCACATTAACTACTTCACTTCATACTGTTTATCATATCATGTGATATTATCAGTTGGTAGGTCAAATCGCTTAAACACGTTGTAGGCTGTACTTTTCGATGGGAAGGGACAGGGGAAGTGACTAACAAGTTTGTTACTTACTGTTTCACATTAACTACTTTACTTCATACTGTTTATCATATCATGTGATATTATCAGTTGGTAGATCAAATCGCTTAAACACGTTGTAGGCTGTACTTTTCGATAGGAAGGGACAGGGGAAGTGAATAACAAGTTTGTTACTTACTGTTTCACATTAACTACTTCACTTCATACTGTTTATCATATCATGTGATATTATCAGTTGGTAGATCAAATCGCTTAAACACGTTGTAGGCTGTACTTTTCGATGGGAAGGGACAGGGGAAGTGACTAACAAGTTTGTTACTTACTGTTTCACATTAACTACTTTACTTCATACTGTTTATCATTTCAAGTGATATTATCAGTTGGTAGATCAAATCGCTTAAACACGTTGTAGGCTGTACTTTTCGATAGGAAGGGACAGGGGAAGTGAATAACAAGTTTGTTACTTACTGTTTCACATTAACTACTTTACTTCATACTGTTTATCATTTCAAGTGATATTATCAGTTGGTAGATCAAATCGCTTAAACACGTTGTAGGCTGTACTTTTCGATAGGAAGGGACAGGGGAAGTGAATAACAAGTTTGTTACTTACTGTTTCACATTAACTACTTCACTTCATACTGTTTATCATATCATGTGATATTATCAGTTGGTAGATCAAATCGCTTAAACACGTTGTAGGCTGTACTTTTCGATAGGAAGGGACAGGGGAAGTGAATAACAAGTTTGTTACTTACTGTTTCACATTAACTACTTCACTTCATACTGTTTATCATATCATGTGATATTATCAGTTGGTAGATCAAATCGCTTAAACACGTTGTAGGCTGTACTTTTCGATGGGAAGGGACAGGGGAAGTGACTAACAAGTTTGTTACTTACTGTTTCACATTAACTACTTTACTTCATACTGTTCATCATTTCAAGTGATATTATCAGTTGGTAGATCAAATCGCTAAAACACGTTGTAGGCTGCACTTTTCGATGGGGAGGGACAGATAAAGTGACTAACAAGTTTGTTACTTACTGTTTCACATTAACTACTTCGCTTCTTACTGCTTATCATATCATGTGATATTATCAGTTGGTAGATCAAATCGCTTAAACACGTTGTAGGCTGTACTTTTCGATAGGAAGGGACAGGGGAAGTGAATAACAAGTTTGTTACTTACTGTTTCACATTAACTACTTCACTTCATACTGTTTATCATATCATGTGATATTATCAGTTGGTAGATCAAATCGCTTAAACACGTTGTAGGCTGTACTTTTCGATGGGAAGGGACAGGGGAAGTGACTAACAAGTTTGTTACTTACTGTTTCACATTAACTACTTTACTTCATACTGTTTATCATTTCAAGTGATATTATCAGTTGGTAGATCAAATCGCTTAAACACGTTGTAGGCTGTACTTTTCGATAGGAAGGGACAGGGGAAGTGAATAACAAGTTTGTTACTTACTGTTTCACATTAACTACTTTACTTCATACTGTTTATCATTTCAAGTGATATTATCAGTTGGTAGATCAAATCGCTTAAACACGTTGTAGGCTGTACTTTTCGATAGGAAGGGACAGGGAAGTGAATAACAAGTTTGTTACTTACTGTTTCACATTAACTACTTCACTTCATACTGTTTATCATATCATGTGATATTATCAGTTGGTAGATCAAATCGCTTAAACACGTTGTAGGCTGTACTTTTCGATAGGAAGGGACAGGGGAAGTGAATAACAAGATTGTTACTTACTGTTTCACATTAACTACTTCACTTCATACTGTTTATCATATCATGTGATATTATCAGTTGGTAGATCAAATCGCTTAAACACGTTGTAGGCTGTACTTTTCGATGGGAAGGGACAGGGGAAGTGACTAACAAGTTTGTTACTTACTGTTTCACATTAACTACTTTACTTCATACTGTTCATCATTTCAAGTGATATTATCAGTTGGTAGATCAAATCGCTAAAACACGTTGTAGGCTGCACTTTTCGATGGGGAGGGACAGATAAAGTGACTAACAAGTTTGTTACTTACTGTTTCACATTAACTACTTCGCTTCTTACTGCTTATCATATCATGTGATATTATCGGTTGGTAGATCAAATCGCTAAAACACGTTATAGGCTGTACTATTGGATGGGAAGGGACAGGGGAAGTGACTAACAAGTTTGTTACTTACTGTTTCACATTAACTACTTTGCTTCTTACTGCTTATCATATCATGTGATATTATCGGTTGGTAGATCAAATCGCTAAAACACGTTGTAGGCTGTACTATTGGATGGGAAGGGACAGGGGAAGTGACTAACAAGTTTGTTACTTACTGTTTCACATTAACTACTTTGCTTCTTACTGCTTGTCATATCATGTGATATTATCAGTTGGTAGATGAAATCTCTAAAACACGTCGAAGGCTGTACTTTTCGATGGGAAGGGACAGGGGAAGTGACTAACAAGTTTGTTACTTACTGTTTCACATTAACTACTTTGCTTCTTACTGCTTATCATATCATGTGATATTATCGGTTGGTAGATCAAATCGCTAAAACACGTTGTAGGCTGTACTATTGGATGGGAAGGGACAGGGGAAGTGACTAACAAGTTTGTTACTTACTGTTTCACATTAACTACTTTGCTTCTTACTGCTTGTCATATCATGTGATATTATCAGTTGGTAGATGAAATCTCTGAAACACGTCGTAGACTGTACTTTTCGATGCGAAGGGACAGGGAAAGTGACTAACAAGTTCGTTACTTTCTGATTACGTCATCAAAGTACATGGAGCGTGTGACGACGTCATCAGGGTGTCATATAAAGTACATAAGGCATCTGATGACGTTATCAGGATGTCATGTGACGTACATAGAGCATCTGATGACGTCATCAGGATGCCATGTAACGTACATAGGGCATCTGATGACGTCATGAGAGTGTCATGTAAAGTACATAGGGCTTCTGATGACGTCATCAGGATGTCATGTAAAGTACATAGGCCATCTGATGACGTCATCGGGATGTCATGTAACGTACATAGGGCATCTGATGACGTCATCAGGATGCCATGTAACGTACATAGGGCATCTGATGACGTCATGAGAGTGTCATGTAAAGTACATAGGGCATCTGATGACGTCATGAGAGTGTCATGTAAAGTACATAGGGCATCTGATGACGTCATCAGGATGTCATGTAAAGTACATAGGCCATCTGATGACGTCATCAGGATGTCATGTAACGTACATAGGGCATCTGATGACGTCATCAGGATGCCATGTAACGTACATAGGGCATCTGATGACGTCATCAGGATGTCATGTAAAGTACATAGGCCATCTGATGACGTCATCAGGATGCCATGTAACGTACATAGGGCATCTGATGACGTCATCAGGATGTCATGTAAAGTACATAGGCCATCTGATGACGTCATCAGGATGTCATGTAACGTACATAGGGCATCTGATGACGTCATCAGGGTGTCATGTAAAGTACATAGGGCATCTGATGACGTCATCAGGGTGTCATGTAAAGTACATAGGGCATCTGATGACGTCATGAGAGTGTCATGTAAAGTACATAGGCCATCTGATGACGTCATCAGGATGCCATGTAACGTACATAGGGCATCTGATGACGTCATGAGAGTGTCATGTAAAGTACATAGGGCATCTGATGACGTCATCAGGATGTCATGTAACGTACATAGGGCATCTGATGACGTCATCAGGATGTCATGTAAAGTACATAGGCCATCTGATGACGTCATCAGGATGTCATGTAACGTACATAGGGCATCTGATGACGTCATGAGAGTGTCATGTAAAGTACATAGGGCATCTGATGACGTCATCAGGATGTCATGTAAAGTACATAGGCCATCTGATGACGTCATCAGGATGTCATGTAACGTACATAGGGCATCTGATGACGTCATCAGGATGCCATGTAACGTACATAGGGCATCTGATGACGTCATGAGAGTGTCATGTAAAGTACATAGGGCATCTGATGACGTCATCAGGATGTCATGTGAAGTACATAGGCCATCTGATGACGTCATCAGGATGTCATGTAACGCACATAGGGCATCTGATGACGTCATCAGGGTGTCATGTAAAGTACATAGGGCATCTGATGACGTCATCAGGGTGTCATGTAAAGTACATAGGGCATCTGATGACGTTATCAGGATGTCATGTAACGTACATAGGGCATCTGATGACGTGATCAGGATGTCATGTAACGTACATAGGGCATCTGATGACGTCATCAGGGTGTCATGTAAAGTACATAGGGCATCTGATGACGTCATCAGGGTGTCATGTAAAGTACATAGGGCATCTGATGACGTCATCAGGGTGTCATGTAAAGTACATAGGGCATCTGATGACGTCATCAGGGTGTCATGTAAAGTACATAGGGCATCTGATGACGTCATCAGGGTGTCATGTAAAGTACATAGGGCATCTGATGACGTCATCAGGGTGTCATGTAAAGTACATAGGGCATCTGATGACGTCATGAGAGTGTCATGTAAAGTACATAGGCCATCTGATGACGTCATCAGGATGACATGTAACGTACATAGGGCATCTGATGACGTCATGAGAGTGTCATGTAAAGTACATAGGGCATCTGATGACGTCATCAGGATGTCATGTAAAGTACATAGGCCATCTGATGACGTCATCAGGATGTCATGTAACGTACATAGGGCATCTGATGACGTTATCAGGATGTCATGTAACGTACATAGGGCATCTGATGACGTGATCAGGATGTCATGTAACGTACATAGGGCATCTGATGACGTCATCAGGGTGTCATGTAAAGTACATAGGGCATCTGATGACGTCATCAGGGTGTCATGTAAAGTACATAGGGCATCTGATGACGTCATCAGGGTGTCATGTAAAGTACATAGGGCATCTGATGACGTCATCAGGGTGTCATGTAAAGTACATAGGGCATCTGATGATGTCATCAGGGTGTCATGTAAAGTACATAGGGCATCTGATGACGTTATCAGGATGTCATGTAACGTACATAGGGCATCTGATGACGTGATCAGGATGTCATGTAAAGTACATAGGGCATCTGATGACGTCATCAGGGTGTCATGTAAAGTACATAGGGCATCTGATGACGTCATGAGAGTGTCATGTAAAGTACATAGGGCATCTGATGTCGTGATCAGGATGTCATGTAACGTACATAGGGCATCTGATGACGTCATCAGGGTGTCATGTAAAGTACATAGGGCATCTGATGACGTCATGAGAGTGTCATGTAAAGTACATAGGGCATCTGATGACGTCATCAGGATGTCATGTAACGTACATAATCTGATGACGTCATCAGGGTGTCATGCAAAGTACATAGGGCATCTGATGACGTCATCAGGGTGTCATGTAAAGTACATAGGGCATCTGATGACGTTATCAGGATGTCATGTAACGTACATAGAGCATCTGATGACGTCATTAGAGTGTCATCTAAAGTACATAGGGCATCCGATGACGTTATCTGGATGTCATGTAACGTACATAGGGCATCTGATGACGTCATCAGGATGCCATGTAACGTACATAGGGCATCTGATGACGTCATCAGAGTGTCATCTAAAGTACAAAGGGCATCTGATGACGTCATCAGGATGTCATGTAAAGTACATAGGCCATCTGATGACGTCATCAGGATGTCATGGAAAGTACATAGGGCATCTGATGACGTCATCAGAGTGTCATCTAAAGTACATAGGGCATATGATGACGTTATCAGGATGTCATGTAACGTACATAGGGCATCTGATGACGTCATCAGGAAGTCATGTAACGTACATAGGGCATCTGATGACGTCATCAGAGTGTCATCTAAAGCACATAGGGCATCTGATGACGTCATCAGGGTGTCATGTAACGTACATAGGGCATCTGATGACGTCATCAGGATGTCATGTAACGTACATAGGGCATCTGATGACGTCATCAGAGTGTCATCTAAAGCACATAGGGCATCTGATGATGTCATCAGGATGTCATGTAACGTACATAGGGCATCTGATGACGTCATCAGGATGTCATGTAACGTACATAGGGCATCTGATGACGTCATCAGAGTGTCATCTAAAGTACATAGGGCATCTAATGACGTTATCAGAATGTCATGTAACGTACATAGGGCATCTGATGACGTCATCAGGATGCCATGTAACGTACATAGGGCATCTGCTGACGTCATCAGAGTGTCATCTAAAGTACATAGGGCATCTAATGACGTTATCAGAATGTCATGTAACGCACATAGGGCATCTGATGACGTCATCAGAGTGTCATCTAAAGTACATAGGGCATCTAATGACTTTATCGGAATGTCATGTAACGTACATAGGGCATCTGATGACGTCATCAGGATGCCATGTAACGTACATAGGGCATCTGATGACGTCATCAGAACGTCATCTAAAGTACATAGGGCATCTAATGACGTTATCAGAATGTCATGTAACGTACATAGGGCATCTGATGACGTCATCAGGATGCCATGTAACGTACATAGGGCATCTGCTGACGTCATCAGAGTGTCATCTAAAGTACATAGGGCATCTGATGACGTCACCAGGATGTCATGTAAAGTGAGTAGCGCTTCATTTGTAGCGTGCGCAACAAGTTTGTTGCTTACTGATTATTATAGCAATCCATGTTATTTGAAAAATATTAAAGATTTTCCAGGGATATTACTCCGTAATATCAATAAAAAGTGAACAATTCTATCAAAAAGAGGTCCTTCAAGCGAAAGAGGTTTGGTTGGCGTCAGAAAAGTTCCAACAAAAAGGGAAAAATAGGTAAGTAGATTGAGGAGGGTGTACAAAAAAAGAACAATTTTTTCTGAGACTGATTTTCCTGGCCGATACTTCTTAATAGCGAAAACAAGCCGTTGTGGAATTTTACGAGGATGAGTCCAATAGTTTCTAAAAATGAACTTTAATTCTTTGACGAGATTATACGAAAATACTCTTATTAGATGCTGCTTTAGTTTCGCTTCTCGTAGCAGCTGGAGCTAATCTGCCTGTCTTTTTGACATCATCTTCTATTCTGATGGTAAGTATGAGGTTTACATGCAAGTACATTTAAACGGTTCTCGCGTAATCAGGACCATTTTCAGAACCACAGAGTGCTTCCGTGTAGAACACCGCAACGGTTTGATTTCGTTGTTAAGAAGTATCGGCCAGGAAAATCAGTCTCAGAAAATATTGTTCACTTTTTGTAGACTCTCCTCAATCTATTTACCTATTTTTCCTTTTTTGTTGGAACGTTTCTAACGCCAACCAAACCTCTTTCGCTTGGAAGACCCCTTTTTGATAGAATATTAATTTGGTGTTGCAAGCGAAAGGTTTACTCTTCTTAGGTAGCTACTCCCCTAAGTATCCTTCAATAAAGGCACTGTTCGCGATGAAAATCGCTTTTCTGTTTTTTTGCCTATCTTGAAACCGGCCCCATTCTAATTCCAATGATGCTTGGAATGGAGTTATGGTCCCTCAAAAATTGAGCTAGGGAAAATGGTGGACGAGTTGTCCGAGGCTAGTATCTTGCGTCTTTTGCAGCCAATGTATGCGAGCTGACCTGAGTAAAGAGAGAAGTTGAGAATGGATGGAAGAACGAGGCTTTTGATCGGAAACCATAGCTCAACTCACAATTAAGAGTGTTCGTTTGTTCACGCCGAGGGGCGGAAAGGGGCTGGACTTGCCCACAGCGGCGGGGTTCGCCCACTTTTCTAAGCCGTTTTGCGGCTCCTGGGTAGCTTTTCGTCCCTTTTTTCTCGACGCTGTTCTGCTTCTGAGAGCCACGAGAAGCGTTTGTCATGAAAAATTCGAGGATGAAGTTTATCGCGAACAGTGCCTTTAAGTTGAATATTCACTCCACTAGGATGATACAAAGTCTATTCACTCTCTGGTCTCTTAAAAAAGATTATCTCACTTTGAGACGAAACTCATTGATTACCTAAAGCCTGTCCGAATAAGACTCTCCACCCATGCGGTCAGCCTGCGCAACGAGCGCACATCAAACCTAGTGCATACTTCCCGCATTGCGCGATCGCGACAATGCATATCAGCAATATCGATTTTCGGTCGATATAGATGACAAGCATTATTTCGCGTCGCTCGTTGCAATAAGTCTGCACTAGGCCTCACAAGGGCATTTTTCAGACGAGCTGACCGACGACTGAGATATAGCTAACTGGAATATTGTTCCCAATTTGTCTGATAATCGTGGTAATCTATTAACGAATCCAAAAAAAAACCTTCGCCGCGGCATGTATACTTAGTATCCGAATCACTCCTTTTCGGATATCCGACCGGATATTCGAGATTCGGATAATCCGATGACCGAAAATTTGAAAAAAACGCATCATCTGAATCGAACCAATATCCGGGAAATTCAAAATCGGCATTATCTGAATCGAACCATTATTCGAAGGGTCAAAAATCGGATAAATTTCGGATAAACTTCTTCGGATAGAATCGGATAAAATTCTGGAAAAATTTCGGATAAAATCGGATAATTTCAGGATAAAATTGGATAAATATGCACTCGTCCACGCCCATTTTTGCGTACCACCTTCTATTTAGTACATCAACCCAGGATTTTCCTCCTCCTTCCGAATTTGGAAGAGTCGTTGCGGAGCAGAAAGATGGGCGTGGTCAAGTGATATGATTAAGTGGTTAATTATTTAGTGTGGAAGTTTTTTGTATAGTCGCTATGCATACTTTTTATTTGCTAGTTGCCCTGAAAAACATGTGTATTAGATAATACTGTGCCTCCCAATGACGATAAAGTAATTGAAGATTTGTTTTCATATTTTATTAATATATGTACAGATATGAAGCATAAATTTTGTATGCTAACATACTGCAAATGCAATGAAGTATTACTGTTTGCTCAATTATGGATGTTTTCAAAGGCTTTCCATGAATACCTGATTTATTTTTCACCGTTTTGCCTCAACTTTGATCCGAAAATATCCGAAGTTATCCGAATATATCCGACCGGATATCCGTATCCGAATCATTGGAAAAATGGCATTATCTGAATCGATCCATTACCCGAAAATTTGAAAAAGCGCGTTATCTGATTCGAACCAATATCCGGAAAATTTAAATCGGCATTATCCGAATCGATCCATTATCCGAAAAATTATCTTCGGATAACAAGTATAGCGACAGGTCAACATGCCCATCGGCCGCGTGGGCGAGCAGTCTCATTCGGATAGACCTGAAATACTCTGTGGAAGTTATAAAAATTTTATTATTTCTACTGTGACAAAAAATTGAGTGTAATCGTTTTATACCAAAAGTAAATAGACTTTCAAAACAGCAACAAGTTCTTCGGAGAAGAGATATGTAGGGACAAATAGCTGCATGTAATACCATGTAGCTGTGCTTTCTCAGGAACTATAGAGCAACGTAACTACTTGACTTACTTGACTTAATCGGTTGGCTTTCGCCTGACGCGGTCATTCCGCATCTTCACCGAGGTGTGCCGTCCTAGTAGTCAGCCGTGTCCATTTTTCACGGTCTTCAGCCACAATTTGAACACATTCCATCCAGCTGTCACTATTCCATTTCCTGCGAAACGAAACATCGCGCCTGAACTGTCTTTCGATGCCGAGTGACTTTAAATCCTCTTTAACCACATCCGTCCAGAACTTTCGCCTACGCCCAGGTGGCCGTTTCCAGACAGGATTTGGAAGCATTTTTAAAGCGTGTTGTACGAGACGATCCGGCGTTCTTCTTAGTATATGCCCGAGCAGTCGAAGTCGACTTTCCATTGCTGCTTGAGATGGCGTTAGGAGATGCTGGCACCTCCCTCGTGTCAAGCGTTGATGTACTGCGTCGATTTCCTTGTAAAGGTCTTCGTTATGGCATACACGTGGCCAGAAATATCCAAGCAAACGCCTAAAAAGCTTCCTCTCCGTGCAATCCAACCTTTCCATCTGCGTTTTCGGTGCTGCCCACGTCTCCGATCCGTACATCATGATAGGGCGAATAGCGGATAGGTAGACGCGCAACTTGACTTCCTTCGCGATGGTGGTAGACCACAAACACTTGGTTAGAGAATTGAATGCAGACGTAGCTTTCGCACATCGTTGTCGAATATCCGCTGCATAACTACCATCGTTCTTCAGCAAACAGCCCAAATAACAGAAATCGTCCACCAGTTCGATACGTTGTCCGTCCACACAAACTCCAGTTGAAGGCCTCTGACAGACCCACATCTGCTTGCATTTGTCGGGACGAAGACGAAGTCCATAGGCTGCGGCATACGTCGAAACGAGGTTCACAATCCTTTGCAGTTTTGCGTTGTTTTCAGCGAATAACACAATGTCGTCGGCGTACTCCAGGTCGACAAGGAGCGTCCTGATGGTGTTAGGATCACATCCGCAGGAAACTGTTCTGCAACTCTACGCATGATGTCATCAACGGCGAAGTTGAAAAGCAAAGGTTCTGCACCGGCTCCTTGCCTTACTCCTGTTTTCACCTCGAAAGCTGACGTAAATCCGACAGGTGTACGAACTGCTGCTGTTGTTCCTTTGTTCATGTCCTCGATTAACCGAACATACTTTTCCGGGACTCCATCTGCTCGCAGAGCATTGAGCAATCGATCACGATGAGGAGGAGTCGAACGCGGCTTCAAAGTCCAAAACAAGCTGTAATGGCTTCGAAAACCGCTGCCACGATTCAATTACTCTTCTCACGACGAACACTTGGTCGATGGTCGATCTTCCAGGTCGAAAACCGGCTTGCTCATCTCTGGTCGTTCCTTCACGATGTTTGATAAGTCGCTCGAGAATGATACGTTCTAAAACCTTGTACATGACACGAAGTAGAGAGATTCCTCTGTAGTTCTTAGGATCCGTGACGGATAGCTTCTTGTGAAGAGGTACGATGATCGCATGTCTCCACGAATCGGGTATCCTTTCGCTCATCCATATGGCACGGATGGTGTTGGTCATTTCACGAATCCCAGACGGAGGAAGAGCTTTCAGCATTTCAGCAGTGATGTTGTCATCTCCACCTGCCTTTCCATTCTTCATTTTCCAGACACAATCCAAAACTTCAGACTCAGTCGGCGGTTCCTCACTGACATCGTAATGTGCTCTCTGAACATGCGGGAGCTCAGGTACTGATGGCGCTGGACGATTCAGTAGTGAACTGAAGTAATCCTTCCATATTGGCAGCGTCGCATCACCAACTGCAACTCCATTGGTAGTGTTCAAGACAGGAGAACATCTCTTCATCTTCCCGCTATACTGTCGCAGCAACGTGTAGGCTTTCTTCGGATTCTTCTCCTCCCAAGCCTTCTCGAACTCCTTAGCTCTACACGTCCACTCTCGTTCGCGGTCACTTTGAAGCTGCCGACGCAACTTCCTCCTCAGACGCTTCTCCTCCACGAAGTTTCCTGCAGTTCGGAGAGCACATACTCTGTTGTAGGTAGATGTTGTTTCTTCTGAGACGTAGGCGAACTTCTTCTTAGGCTGTACAACCGGGAGTGCCTCTTTCGAAGCGTCCTGGATGCACTTGACAAAAGAATCCGCGTCGCAAAGTTTCTTAGTCCGTACTCCGATGTGAATAGAAACGCGTTGTCGGAAATTCCTTCTGCACTCTTCATCTCTGAGACTTGTCATGTCAATCCTCTGGAGAGGCTGAGCCCTCGCTTCCTCTTATGAATCCTCGCAGTGAAGTTCAACAGAACAGGACGGTGATCCGAATCGAATGCGACATCCCACACAGCTCTAGATCTTCGAATGTCCGATACTGGAATATTCCTCGTCAGGACATAGTCAAGCTGTAGTTTCAAAGTTGTCATCTTCCGCTTCCGCTGCTCTTCTGGAGATAGCCGGGTTGGTCCCTGCCACGTAAGCTGATGGCGGCGATGATTCCTCTTGAATGTCGTTGCAATAATCAGTCCACTGCGTTCACAAAGTCGACAAGGCGGTAGCCATTGTCCGATGTTTGCTCCACTGGGTAGAACCATTTACCGAGTACTTCGGATTCCTGATCAAGTCCCATCTTCGCATTTGCGTCAATCCCCACGACAACAGCATGTTGACAAGGTATCCTGGCCAGCAACGTATTGAGTTCCTCATAAAACGCATCCTTCGAATTGTCTTCGGCGGTTTCAGTGGGCGCATGAGCACTCACTATCCACAGATTGAATCCTCTGTGATCCCGCAGTCGTACGAATGCATTCCGACACGACGTTGAGCCGAACTCCTTGACCATACCATTGAAATCCTTCCTTACAGCTATTGCACAGCCTCACACTCTCCTATCGTCAGCGTTACCGCAGTAGATGGTGTACTCTCCGACGCTGATGACGGGTCTATCCTTGAGGCGGGTTTCCTGCAAAGCAGCAAACGGTGCATGGAAATAGCTCAGAAGTCTGGATAGCGCAGTTTTTTGGATATCACTCGACAGCGATCGACAGTTCAGGGTGGCGAAATTGTGGCTTGTGGCCAAAGACTCCATGACTCCCTAGGTACGGATCCTAAGGTGTTATGGACCAGAGGCCTTAGTGTGCCGGACGGCGACACCTTTATGCAATGTGCGGGATACTTTCGCGATATAGTTGTGCACGCTATATCGCTCGAACGTTCCCTGTGTACACTCAAACGTCTGCTGGGTTCAGTAGAAGCAGGGGCACCAACGAGCAGGTACCAACAGACTTGTATACACACCCCCGTAATCGTGGTTAAAAAACATAACTACATAGCATAACGTAACTAAACATAACGTAACTACATAGCCCGTAATCGTGGTTTAGGCATCCGATTCTTTGGCGTCCAGTGTATGGATAATGCTACTGAAAGTGAATTAAATCTGTGAGCCACGGGAAGATACTTTATTCAGCAGAGATTGTGTAAGAATCAAAAAGACGTGGCTAATAATGACTTTGTGATAGCAGAATTGGCTTGCAAACAAAATTATAAGCTTAGCAGGAGCGTCAAAGCTGAGACGAAAGCGCTATTGCGGTACGATTGCGGGGCTATTGCGGCAAGGTCGTGGCTGCCCGCATTCGCAAGAATTTTTTAAGCATTTCTTTTAATTCGAACGCGATCGGCCCTGTTGTTATAAGAGAACTCGTGGAGGACCCATTCAGCTATTTTTCACGTTTTACCAGGCTTTTTGAGGCGAAACGACCGAGGATTGATTGACATTAGAGTCTTCACCAAACATTTGTGTTGTCAAGCCCTCGTCATCTTCCAAGGCTGCCAGAAGACCCTGATCGTCGAAATCCAATGGCCGACGCCTTCCTGGCTTATCCTCCAAGCTGTTATCACCTGATTTGAAACACGCAAATCACTCTCTACACTGACTTTCGCTGATTGTCCCTTTGTCAATAAGTTCGTTGAGATCGCCAAATGACTATGCCGCTTTCCATTCTTTCTTGAAGTGACATAGCACAATATGGCGAGTACGATTATGGTTTTCGACACGTTTTTTTTTCGAAACAATGAGAAAGGTATTTCTTACAAAATAAAGAACCGAATGCTACTTTTCAAGGATGAAAAATGCATCGATATAAGCGCCGGATAATTTAGCATCAACCTAATGTTAAAGTTCGAAGCTCTAACACGGCAATCAGCACCGGTGAGGAAACCGCAATGCTTCAATCCATATCGTGCTTGATTTTTCTTTGATGGGATTACCGAAGAAGCTTGTGAAATCCGATTCCTCGTCTATCACTACAGATCGATATGTACATAGATGGTCTCGGCTTGACCGTCAGATCGTATTTTAGTCTTTCACTGCATCTCCCATTCACTTAACTTCAGCTGATCCTGCTCCGAATTATTTTCTGAGATATTTCAAGATACTTTATGATTTTTTACTTCTACATTCTCAGAACTATAACATTGCAAAATCGCTACTTTTGCCAGGAAGCCAAACTTTCAAGAATCGGAACATATGTATTTACAGATCAAGTTCCTGAACAACTCATCTGAATGGATTGAATTTTCCGCAGCAAGTTAAAGGCGTCGCGATCAAATATGCTTGTCGTCTTTTTCTCTCTCTAAACCCTTTTCTGGGTCTCGAGTAATAGGACCTATAAGAATAAATCGCAATAAAACCACAGTTTTGGGCCAAATTTGAAGCAAGAACTTTCTTGTCTTTTGATGATGGACGAGCCCACTCCACATCATCGGCATCGATGACCTCTTATATCAAGAACATCAGCTGGCTTGAAATTGAATTTCAGTCAATGAACCTTCAGATTTATGTTGACTAGAATGCTTTCTTTCATTGCTCAACTGTTTTTATTAGGTCAATTTGCATTTATTTCTTCCTCTGAATGTCGATGATTTTTGACAGCTCGGCATGAGATTGCGATCTTTTTGGTCGCCGCTGTGCACGTGTGCACGAACTGGCTTTTCGGGCCCTAAAAACTCTAACAGCTGTTTTCGATTTGAGCTAATTTCTGTAGTTTTTTTGATAACGTTTTTCATCGTGACCACTGCCTTTAAAGCGCCCACTCGCTTCTTCAGGCAAAACAATCTTCTTAGCATCCTTTCGAGAGCAGAAGCATAAATTTGCACTAATTCGTAAACAATGCGGTACGCACAACCGCTCCTGCCTAACTGGAGGTGAAAGTGCTGCTGCGGGATTCATGGATATTCTCAGAAAATCGCCGCATTCAACGCGTGTCGAATATACATTCAACTCGAGTGACTGCACCCATCGAAAGGCTCTATCACAGGGGCACGTTCTCCAAACAACAGCACGTGCTGCAAACTTTCATCGCAGGACAACGCGCTGCAACGTATTCGAGCACTATCGTAGCAGAACAACGACACGCGACGCGGCCGGCACAACGACGTGCGACTCGGCCTGCTTACCGAGCACCATCTGCGGCTGCCAGCGGCTGGACGAGGTCTCCAGCTGCTGGGCGGCCAAGTACCGCAAACTTGGGTAATTGTGCCGGCGGAGCTATCAACATCTGAGTCCCGCCTCAAGAATGCGTCGTATGCTTTCCTTTTTTGGAAAACCGTTTTGGCCGAGTTGAATGTGTATCATGTACGCACTGAACGCCTTATTTGATGGGGCGCGTGCACAATAGTAGCACGTGCTCCCCTAGCAGGACGTTTCCTGACTGTGCTCGAAACCGTCTTGTCTTCGAGTGAAATGCATGTTCGACATGCATTGAATGCAGCGATTGTCTGAGTTAATCTACAACTGATCGCTTCTCCTTGATATGTTAAAAAAATGAGCGACTTTGGTGGGCTTTACTATAAGTAGCAAACACATATGTCGACAAGATCTGATTGGGGGAGGCCACACCGTTGTTATGATAGATTTACCATAACAGCCGAGCGGTTGTTTTCGAGAAAACACAATGGTAGAATTGGAGAAACAAATGCGATGCTTCCAAGATAGTGTGACAAAAGTTGCAACGCGGCTTTCTAGAGATAAGGTACAAACCATACATACATACATACATACATACATACATACATACATACATACATACATACATACATACATACATACATGCATACATACATACATACATACATACATACATACATACATACATACATACAATACCGGCCATAACTTCTGTCCCAAAGCGCGTCGGCGACGCGAAATCGCGTCGAAAACGCCGTTTTCGTTCGGAGTGGACTTTTTGAGAACCTGAAAAAACCATTCGATTCCTCTCGATGAGGAAATTGCGATTATATGTTCAGACTTGAGAAAAACTCAAATCTTCACATAGTTATGGCCTATTATCCCTAAAAGGAGTCAAAATCTTTGTGAGTGGTTACTTTCTGAATCTGAAAACACTGATCGCTTCCTCTCGACGTCCTGATTCCAAAAATCTTTTCAAGTTCAGAAAAATGTTACTTCTTGACCTAGTTATGGCATATTTCGGCAACCCGCATATGCTCTATCGACGGCGAAACTTGACCGTGAGCATCACCAGTAGATTTGTGTCGTAATTCTGACTTCTAAGCTGTCTCTGTACCTGAAAAAGTGTGAGATTTGACTCTTAATCTTTCTTAGTTTTATATGAACTCCTCATACACTGGAGGGGGCTAGCGCAGCTCTTCAGGGGGGCAACCCTCCGGGCACCGGCGCTTGCCCCCCCAATCGGGGGGGGGGCTACCGCCGGAGTGACAATTTGGCTTGATCGGAGCCACCCGTCACTGCCCTGAAGCCCCCCTGTGACTGCCCTGAAGCCCCCCTGTGACTGCCCTGAAGCCCCCCCCCCGTCACTGCCCTGAAGCCCCCCTCTGACTGCCCTGAAGCCCCCCTGTCACTGCCTTGAAGCCCCCCATCACTGCCCCGGAGCCATGACGTCACGGCTCCGGAGCAGTGACGTCACCCTCCCGGAAAGCGTCTCCGCTTTCCTCCGCATCCCTTTCTGACAGTGACTCGAAGTCGCCGTCCAGGGTCGGCCCTGTTGGGCCGAATGCGGCTCTCCATGAGGTGAGGCGCCTTTTATACCGGTCGAGCACGTGATAGATGCCTTCTCTGGCCTCTATTGTCGTAAGCTACCTTCTACGACTTCTTCCCATCTTTTCCCTCTCTTCCTCTCGGGGGGGGGCAAGCGCCGGAGGAGAGCAGGGGCCTCCCCTGAAGCCCCCCTCGGGGGAGGCCTGCGCTGTCGCTCCCCCAAGTCGAAAGCGGGCTCTATTGTCCGGCGCTTGCCCCCCCCCATGTTACTTCTTGATATAGTTATGGCATATTTCGCCCACCCAAAGAGTAGGAATGCTCCACCAATGGCGAAACTTGAACGTGAGCATCACCAGAAGATTTGTGTTATAGTTCTGACTCCATAGCTGTATCTGTACCTGGAAAAGTGTGAGATTTGACTCTTAATCTTCTTTAGTTTCATATGAACTCGGTTTTGGCGATGGTCTCCCTTCAATTTCTCGGTTCTCCGCGCTCTCCACGCTATTGCTCTTCTCTCTCTGACGCACTCCCCGCTGCCTGTACTGCCTCGCTTGAAGACAGTCCCCCAAAACCGAATAGAATTGGAGGAACGGAGACGGACTGGAGAGTCAGTGTTATGAAAGCCCGGTATCTGAAAGACCAAAGGTCGAAATGGGAGAGGAGTAAACATCATGGGTGTTCTCTGAGATATAGCGAGACGGAACGCTGGTCGACTCAGAAAAGAAAGCAGTTATCTGAGCAGGTGGTCCGTATTGAATCAGCATCAAGAGAGAATCGGAACAGGAGTTAGCGTTATGGGTGGTTTGTCCCTGGTTTACTAAATCCTATTCTCACACTACGGTGAGTAATTCAGTGGCTATAGACCACCCAGCCAGCGCGCGCGGTCGCGGCGCGCACAGCATTGATTCGTTTCCCACTCATCATTGAGCACTCTTCCGGGAATGCGGACGTAAAATTATGTCATGAACGAAAACTATCGCATCCTCGTTTAATGAGAAAAATGCATTTTCACCTAGTTGAGAAAAATCCTCCGTATTAGCTCAATTTAAAAAGAAATATCCAACAGTGCCATTCTGAAAATTCTCTGTTGTCGGTCAGTGATTCCGCGGCTATAGACCACCCAGCCAGCGCGCGCGGCTGCGGCGCGCGCAGCATTTATTCGTTTCCCGGAAAGGGTGTGACTCATCTTTCTGCACTCTTCGGCCATCATTCAGTACCAGTAAAGTATTGATTCCACGTTTTATTAGCAAAAATCACAATTGTACCAAGGTAGAAACAATACTTCAACAGACATAACAAAATCCGCTAAAGTTTGTGAGAAAACTAGAAGAAATGATCTACGAAGATTAAACGGACGAGCTGGACGAAGCACTGGATGACCGCGTGAAGTCCGCGGATAAAGTGCAATTCATGCAGAAGATGAGATTGAAAATTTTGTATGGATTTCCTTGTATGCATTCCCAGAAGATTGCTCAATGATGATTCACACACTTCTCGTGGGAAACGAATAAATGCTGCGCGCGCCGCGGCCGTGCGCACTGGCTGGGTGGTCTATAGCCGCGGAATCACTGACCGACAACAGAGAATTTTCAGAATGGCACTGTTGGATATTTCTTTTAAATTGAGCTAATACGGAGGATTTTTCTCAACTAGGTGAAAATGCATTTTTCTCAACTAGGTGAAAATGCATTTTTCTCATTAAACGAGGATGCGATAGTTTTCTTTTATGACATGATTTTACATCCGCATTCCCGGAAGAGTGCTCAATGATGAGTGGGAAACGAATCAATGCTGTGCGCGCCGCGACCGCGCGCGCTGGCTGGGTGGTCTATAGCCGCGGAATCACTGACCGACAACAGAGAATTTTCAGAATGGCACTGTTGGATATTTCTTTTTAAATTGAGCTAATACGGAGGATTTTTCTCAACTAGGTGAAAATGCATTTTTCTCAACTAGGTGAAAATGCATTTTTCTCATTAAACGAGGATGCGATAGTTTTCTTTTATGAAATGATTTTACATCCGCATTCCCGGAAGAGTGCTCAATGATGAGTGGGAAACGAATCAATGCTGTGCGCGCCGCGACCGCGCGCGCTGGCTGGGTGGTCTATAGCCGCGGAATCACTGACCGACAACAGAGAATTTTCAGAATGGCACTGTTGGATATTTCTTTTTAAATTGAGCTAATACGGAGGATTTTTCTCAACTAGGTGAAAATGCATTTTTCTCAACTAGGTGAAAATGCATTTTTCTCATTAAACGAGGATGCGATAGTTTTCTTTTATGACATGATTTTACATCCGCATTCCCGGAAGAGTGCTCAATGATGAGTGGGAAATGAATCAATGCTGTGCGCGCCGCGACCGCGCGCTGGCTGGGTGGTCTATAGCCACTGAATTACTCACCGTAGTGTGAGAATAGGATTTAGTAAACCAGGGACAAACCACCCATAACGCTAACTCCTGTTCCGATTCTCTCTTGATGCTGATTCAATACGGACCACCTGCTCAGATAAGTGCTTTCTTTTCTGAGTCGACCAGCGTTCCGTCTCGCTATATCTCAGAGAACACCCATGATGTTTACTCCTCTCCCATTTCGACCTTTGGTCTTTCAGATACCGGGCTTTCATAACACTGACTCTCCAGTCCGTCTCCGTTCCTGCAATTCTATTCGGTTTTGGGAGACTGTCTTCAAGCGAGGCAGTACAGGCAGCGGGGAGTGCGTCAGAGAGAGAAGAGCAGTAGCGTGGAGAGCGCGGAGAACCGAGAAATTGAAGGGAGACCATCGCCAAAACCGAGTTCATATAAAACTAAGAAAGATTAAGAGTCAAATCTCACACTTTTTCAGGTACAGAGACAGCTTAGAAGTCAGAATTACGACACAAATCTACTGGTGATGCTCACGTTCAAGTTTCGCCGTCGATAGAGCATATGCGGGTTGCCGAAATATGCCATAACTAGGTCAAGAAGTAACATTTTTCTGAACTTGAAAAGATTTTTGGAATCAGGACGACGAGAGGGAAGCGATCAGTGTTTTCAGATTCAGAAAGTAACCACTCACAAAGATTTTGACTCCTTTTAGGGATAATAGGCCATAACTATGTGAAGACTTGAGTTTTTCTCAAGTCTGAACATATAATCGCAATTTCCTCATCGAGAGGAATCGAATGGTTTTTTCAGGTTCTCAAAAAGTACACTCCGAACGAAAACGGCGTTTTCGACGCGATTTCGCGTCGCCGACGAGCTTTGGGACAGAAGTTATGGCCGGTATTGTACATACATACATACATACATACATACATACATACATACATACATACATACATACATACATACATACATACATACATACATACATACATACATACATACATACATACATACATACATACATACATACATACATACATACATACATACATACATACATACATACTCCAATGTGATCTAGGGTCATCTCAATCATTTGAGAACAGTGTTCTCAGATACATATTGAATGGCGATGGAAAATGTCTATTCACATAATAGCTCGGTTCTGTTCCCTTTCAAAAAATAAAAGGCAGTTAACATGTTTCCACAAATCTGTGCTGGAAACTTCAAGAGACTTACGATCTTCCTTCTCAAGATGGCACGCTTGCTGCACTTCTTTCCTTCTTAAAGGCACTGTTCGCGATAAACTTCATCCTCGAATTTCCCATGATAAACGCTTCTCGTGGCTCTCGGAAGCAGAACAGCGTCGAAAAAACGGGACGAAAAGCTACCCAAGAGCCGCAAAACGGCTTAGAAAACTGGGCAAACCCCGCCATTGTGGGCAAGCCCCGCCTCTTCCCGCCCCTCGACGTGAACAAAGGAACAGTTGAAATCGTGAGTTGAGCTGTGGTTTCCTATCAAAAGCCCCGTTCTACTCTTCATTCTCAACTTCTCTCTTTACTCGGGTCAGCTCGTATACATCGGCTGCAAATGACGGAAGTTACAAGCCTCGGACAACTCGTCCACCATTTTCCCTAGCTCAATTTTTGAGGGACCATAACTCCATTCCCAGGTCTTCTACGATTCCAGAAGCATCATTGGAATCAGAATGGGACCGGTTTCAAGATAGGCAAAGAAACAGAAAAGCGATTTTTATCGCGAACAGTGCCTTTAATTAAGGAAGACTCAGAAAAAGAATCAACAAATATAGGAATGTTAAATGGATGTATGTAGCCATCCGACTCATGTCAAAATGATATCCTTCCGGGGTTCGGCGTGAGGTGTGATGTATCACAAAGGGGGGGGGTCGGACCCGGCGACATCAGGTGGGATAGGGGGTCGGACCTTCGGTCAACCAAGAATCAAGATGGATTTCGATCAGGGCGGGGGGTTGAGAGCCATATCGTTAGTATAAAAAATGACGGCAAAATGAGATCACAATAAGAGGTCAAAATAAAACTGGAGATTATACTGAGAGAGCGAATGAGAAACAACTGCGAAAAAAAAAACAAATGAGGCAAGATATGGAATGGAGATGTAAAAATAAGGCAGGAACACACAAGAAGAGCTTACAATTAATTATTCACTGGTGATAAAGCATGCAATACAATAGACGACAGTGGCATGACTATCGTTAATGATTCTGACATGAGGCAGCGTCCATACGTGGCGAGAGCGGGCGCTCCCGCTGTTATGCGCCTCTCGACGCTCCTCAACGCTGGAGCAGCCCGCGCTCGCAAACTAACACAGGCAGACACCCCCTACAGGCTATAGAACGACGAAATTCACTTGGTTCCTACGCGTGCTGGTGCGGAGCGGAGGTTGGAGACAGTGAGAGAGCGTGGGGCAGATGGAGGCCGAGGCGTCTCGAATGATGTGAATTACGACGTTTTATAGAGGGTCCCTCATGTTGATTCGATTGAAAACGTTTGATCGGGCGATCAATCGCTCGAGTCGGCGCAACGGCTGATGATTTTCCATGGTTTTCGACTTCCGTGGTGGGATTATGAAAAACAAGGGCAGTGGTTTTGATAGAGTTTCCATGTCACTTGCTTTATTGATATAGCAGTAAGCTTGAAACTTGCTGCTTGCTTCGTGGTGCGGGCGTAAGCGCACGAGAGCGAGCGGGCGAGGGCGCGCGAGAAGCAGCGTGTGTGAGCGGCTAACGAATTGTGTGTCCACGATGACCATCGATTTCGCGTGATCGCACGCTCTCGCCACGTATGAACGGAGCCTGAAGGAGGAGTCCTGGCCAGGTAAAGTGTGTCACCAAAGCGCTCCTGGATATGTGAGCAGCAGTGGTGTTGAGTACTCGCTCTCATCGAGGTCATTACAAGCGGACTATCCTGTTAACGAAATGACACAGATTTTCTGGAATTTCGTAATTCAAGATGCAATTTTAGGCGATTCAGGATTCACAGGTTCGATCTTGCTAAAAGTAAAAAATTCCTCAATTTTGAGAAATAATGGATAGTTGACTGTTTGAGAAGAGTATTCGTCACTGTTATATCTCTTGCAAATTACTCCACGAAACTGACTCGTGTCCAGGATGCGATATCGCCTGAAGCATAGGATTTTAATGCCCCGAGGTGACATAGATGCGGTTGCGGGCGCGGAACCCACATTTCAAATACGAATGTCCGCATGTGAAAACGCACCCAAAATTTCATGAACACAGCTTCAAGCCAAAGAGCGCTACATAAGGTGGGTGGAGCCTGTTTTCATGCCCTGGGGACACATAGGTGCGGTTTAAAGCATGAAAATCACAGCTAGTAATTGAATATCCAGATGTGAAAACGCACCCAAAATTTCATGAACACAGCTTCAAGCCAAAGAGCGCTACATAAGGCGGGTGGAGCTTGTTTTCATGCCCTGGGGACACATAGGTGCGGTTTAAAGCATGAAAACCACAGCTAGTAATTGAATATCCGGATGTGAAAAGGCACCCAAAATTCCATGGACGCAGCTTCAAGCCGAAAAGCGCTGCATAGGGAGGGGTCCATCAATTTGTATGGATTTAGGTGTGATACAATCGAATGTATCACACCTAAAATTGGGCCTTCAAAGACCGTTTTTACCCGGTCAAAAGAATTAAATTTGTTACTTGGGCCCGTGGCTAGGCTTTCCGTACGTTGTAGCAAAACTGTCTAATTCAAAATTCGTTTAATACTTGTAAATATTACACATCGATTTTTTCATGGACCCCACCCTATGTAGCGCCATTCGGCTTGGAGTTTCGCCCATGCAAATTAGGGTGCGTTTTTGCACCCGGATAGTCAATGACTGAAAGTGGTTTTCATGCCCGAAACCGCACCTATGTGCCCGCAGGGCATGAAAACCAGCTCCGCCCACCCTATGTAGCGCTGTTCGGCTTGAAGCTGCGTCCATGAATTTTCGGGTGCGTTTTCAAATCTGGTTAGCCAATTAATATGTATACGTGGTTTCCATGCCCGAAACCGCACCTATGTGCCCTCAGGGCAAGGAAACAGGCTCCGCCTCCCCCCTATGTAGCGCTGTTCGGCTTGAGGCTGCGTCCATAAATTTTCGGGTGCGTTTTGACATCTGTATAGCCAATTACCTAATACGATTTTCATGCCAAAAACCGCACCTAAGTACCCTGAATACTCAGCCATTGAACAAACATTTGGTAGTCGCAGGAGTTGTTTTTGTCTGTTCTCGGGAAAAACAATTATTTATTGCATTATTAGGATTAATTGATACAATCAATGCATCAATGTAGTCTTGATCTCGAAATTCGTTATTTATAAAAATTTACGAAGTGGGGACTCCCACACCTCGCGCCGTAGCCTGTATCCTTCCTATCTAGGTGTGAGCGTTTTTCAAATTCCGCTTTTCGGCGAAAATGTCGATATTGAAAAAGATAATTTTTGAGAATTTTTAATTCTGCCCTTCTGCACGATGTGGTGTGAGTTGCAGACCACCCCACAAAAGCCACAGATGTTTGTAACACTCGTCCGCGTCTACTACAGGGCGGTTGAAATGTTCCCACTTTGAGATAGGGTTAAAAGACTCGAAGATCACTGGTAAATCTACAGACCAACTCGCCTCAAAAATCAAAAACTTCACCAGAAGAAAGAGAGAAAACTCAATTTCAAAGTGGTGCAACAAGTGTTCGGAAATGCTTCCTAAAACTATTGGAACGATGTCGTCACAGGGTACAATTGGTTGGCGCTGGCCGCATGAGCCAGACTTGGGAAATCCTCTTCACAGACTGAACTATTCTTACCATACATCAGCTCCATAATCACCAGTTTCGTCACCATTCTCTAGCAGACGAAATTTCATGTTTTATATGTATGAATATTTCACCCATAGGGCAGCCAGAAGGTTCCCGCTTTTTTTAGGTGGCGTTACAGGTAGTGCACATCACTTGTAATTAATCGAATCAACTCATTTCTCGTGAATAATTGTATTCAAAACCAGAAGAACCACTAGATCGAAGGCAATATGCTCAGGCACAAAGAGGCACAAGGACAGTTCGAAATCATGTACATTCTTCGACTTCAATACATTTACACAGCACGCGATCGAAAATTACCCATCTTGGTCCCAGA
Organism: Aplectana chamaeleonis; assembly: GCA_029168955.1. Taxonomy (NCBI): domain Eukaryota; kingdom Metazoa; phylum Nematoda; class Chromadorea; order Rhabditida; family Cosmocercidae; genus Aplectana; species Aplectana chamaeleonis. The sequence goes on from JAPDOI010000199.1 coordinate 1,197,705, forward strand.
CTCTTGCGCCCTAATTTGGTTCAAAACACGCAACAGAGATATTGTCAACGCATCTTAGGTAGCGTATCGTTTTCCTGGGGCGGTAGTAAACTAGACAGAACTCAGAGTTCAGAACCATGATCATGTCAGAGTTACGAGGAGGAATTGATGTTCGAGACATCGTTGTTACCCTCAGTCTTACTGGGAACTGCCGCATACATAATTGTTTGCAAAACCTACACCCCCCTGGGAGGCGATCTCGCAAGTTCTGTTTCAATGGCAGCGATACATCTCTTTGCACCATGCTCTGTTGTTTACAATGTACGCAAGATGATTGACATCCTAAAGTGTTGCACATGCATGTTAAAAAGTGGTTGCGCGCGGAATCGAACCACTGACAGTGTCGACAGCAGCAGGGCGACATTTCGCTACACCACCCAGCCACGGAGGGATTGGCTACTGGGGCCGTATACGTTGACATTTAAAATGGGGACATGCCAATGTATAAGTCTCTCCCATCACGTAGCTGCTCATTGTAACCAAGTTTTGTGGCGATAGCGACTGATAGCACAGCCGAACCCTTTTAGAAGCCTTCATGCATACAATCCCTGGTAGGCTCCCCTGGGTTCTTTACCCGTCGTTCATGTACACCAACCGTCGCAACTTTCAAAAAAAATATTAGCTCTTGCAGCGACGAGAGCTAAAATCAGTTTTTGATGAGCGTGCACTCTTCCTTCTTCAGTCCACGTTGTGTTCCGTATATAATGAAAGTCACATTTTCTGGTCAGATATGATATTCGTGCTTTCATTGACCGATCGGTTCAGCTAATTATTTTTCTTCTATTTGTTCTCTCTTTCTCTAGTTTGATGTTCTGTGTTCCCCAATTTTCTTGATAATGTTTTTGGATTTAACTAAAATTACGATTTGAGGTTAAATCGGCCGAATATTTCGTCAGAAGAGTAGCTTGCCCAGTATTCTTAAAAACTCAATTTCGAAGTCATTTTGGAATTTCAGGTCTGCGTGGCTTCTCCTTTCGTCTGTTTTCATAGGAACTCTACGATTCACTTCTGTTTTGGCCCTAAAATATTTGTTTTCTTAGGCAACTTAAACAAAAAGGCGAAACAAAACACACAAGTTGTAGTTTTCACCTTTGCAAAATACACATTTCACCAAATCCGAAAGTTGTCGGCAAAAAAATCAGGAAAGATACACTGGGAGAATAGAACTTCGCAGTTAAGGACGAAATAGCTGATATTCAATTCTCCAGGATAGATGAATAAATTCGGAAAACTGTCTTTCATTGGATTCGGATGAATATTAGGAGAATTCTTGCAATAATCAGAGAGATCTTTTGGAAAAATTCCCAAAGCAATAAGTTCACTTATTTTGTAGGGCAGATTTTTCGACTGCTTAGTATCCTAAATCCATGCCCTGAGGTTGGGCGAATTTTCGAAAATTGATTATCACGTCTAAACTACATAATAAATCGAATATATCAGCAAGAGTGAGAAATAACTTTATTTTTGGCTGTGTTTATAACGAACGCGTTATTCGCATAGATCTTAACAGCGAGATGTTATCTTTCCATGTGTTTTTCTGGAGAAACATAGTTCCAGGATGCTTTTTAAAAGTGGTAATGTATCGATTACGAAGGTGACAATGCCAATGTGTGTTTTGTTTTTTCTCAAGATTACGCGAGAAAAAGGAAGGTACAGGGTCACGACAAAAGTGATTAGTAAACTAAAAATAAGCAGAGACGAAAGAAAAAAAACAAAGCAAACACAAAATTCAAAAATAATAACTTTAAAATCTCCATTTTAGCGCATTCTGAAGCAGCTATTTCTTTGACAGGTCTCTCGGCCAGTTATAACTATTTTTGGTATGTTCTCCTGGACCAAAAACATTAACAAGAAAAATCGGAAACACAATACAAGAGAGCTGGCCAAAAAAAGAGCAATCAGAGGTGGAACAATCAGCTGCTCTGTCCTTCGCTGATCAATCAACGAAGGAAAATATTGCTGTATCGATCGCGTTGTCACTGCACATGGCGAATGGTACGCCAGCAGTTCGCCGATTGACGTGTATTTAGATTGTTCTTGGCTCAAATGCGGCTGCAATGATGATGGATGAAGAACTCCGAGTTGGCGGGTTACGCTAAAAAGTCCTCTCGAGGACTTTTCACCCTAACCCGCCATCGTTGTCTAGTGCACTCCTCAATTGGCGCAGTTTCTCACCGCTGACCTGCGGAGAGCGCCGATTAATTCGCGGACATCAATGTTCGCGATTGAGGGTTTCGAGGGGGGTAACATTATAGTTAACAGGTAATAACATCGAAGTTCAGTTCTAGGATTTCCACAGAAGCTTATTTCGGCCTTGAATGTTAAATACTGTTTTTTGTCCTGACTAATAACCTCATAATTAACATCGATGTTAAAAGTCTTGGTTAACATCGTAGTTTGGCTGGTTTACTACCACCCCTGACGTTTTTGCCACTCGGTAGATCGAGCCAAAATTTCATTGAGTCCAAGTCAGACGAATTCCGTGGCCAAACATCTTTGCCTCAGAATCCCGGAAACAAAGCTCACGATACAGTTGTTGAAATGGCCGAATAAGCCGGTGCTCACTCCTTCTAGAGAGAGAAAGCCTTCCTGCTGGAGTTTTTTTTCAAAGAGATGGTGACGAAACTTGCGATTTTGGAGCTTGGATATAGAAAGAATCAACTTATTTCAGAAGAGAGTTTCTTATTGCCGGCGCATGCGACCAGCCCCAACAAGATGAACCATGTGACGACATTTCTCCAACAGATTCCAGCAACCTTGTATGTACTCTGATTAGATGTAGGCGATGTGGTAATTGCTAACCTTATGGGGTTGTTTATACTCCCGCTGCCGAGCGGCGCGGCACAGCGCATTTCTGTAATACTGATCACGCGGCGTGGTACGATCGATATTGTGGGATTGCACATCGCCGCGCCGCTCTGAAACGAAAAAAAAACGACTCCATAGTTAGAGGCTGACCAGTGCTAAAAACCCGCTTCGCGGCGTACTTGTGGGCGTGCCTCATAGTGCATTAACTGTTTGGTGAAAAAAGAGGGGAGGACTCAGCACCTAAGCATCGTGAGCGTCACAGCACGATATGTAGCGAGAAAAGCTTGATTAGCGCACTCAATATCTATTACGAAGGTTCCATCACGAATCCTTATTCATGTCGGAACTCTTGATTCTCACGTACAGTGTCCTCATAAAGGAGATAAGGCGAAAAGACAGTGGTGCATACGGACACAACACGTCCCAGCTTATTATATGTTATGTATCTATCAACATGGCGACCAATCCATCGTAAGGTCGCGTCGCGCCACTGTGCAACTCCGCTCAGCTCTTAGCTCGAACAGGCTGGACGATTAATCAGTTCTTGCCGCGAGGCGACAGCTCACATTGAAAAAGGGCGTCACAGCACTGGAAACTCACTCTGTATCTCTCCCAACCTACCAGGACTAGTCTCTGGTCGCTCATCTAAATGGCAAGACATTCGGTGGAACTGATTTCTCCACAATGTTATGAACCACATCCAAACCATATGACATGAAATTGAATTGAATTTTTATCGCACGAACAGGTTAGTTGTGCATTGAAACAGAGTTTAGCCTTCATAGACGATTTCAGGGCCGAACTTTGCCTGAATTCAAAGCATATTGATTTTGCTCTTTCATTTTCCTTGCTTGACTATTGAAATGAAAGGTTTCAAAGTACGAACTTTTCCCATTTTCGGCTTCAAATTTTTCGCACACCCCTGTTTCGCACGCTCCCAAATAGAATAAACAAGAAACTAAGAAAGACTCCGAAACAAACGTAACCTTACACGTCAGGTATTGTATTTCAATATATCAACGTGAAATGAGTTCATCTCGTTAGTGAAACCCTTGTATTTTGCCTCCTCCTTAGAATGAGCGAAGTCTCTTAAAGTTCAACCCTGACTAAGGTAAAGGGCATCCTTCAAGAGCTGCGCAATTTTTATGATTGCAAGGATAGGGCGTATCTTTTTGTATGGGCATCGATATCGGCACTTATCTCTAAACATGGTTGATTCCGCAAGTAGTCGTCAAGCAAAAAAAAGGAGCTTTTCGAAGGTATTCCAAAGTTTATGATGGATACCTCTAAAGTCTTAAACTAACCTTAGTTTCTAGGCTCAGGTAGAGATGAGATTATAAGCGTGGACTCGAGGAAAACGAAGATTTTTAAGTATTTATTGAAATCATAAGCCAATTTTGACCATTTCACGAAACACTGAGGCAATCATAATAGACGAAGGCAGAAAACAGGTTATCTGAATAATTATCCCATATTGCTCTTTCTAATGCGTAATGTATGTGTTGCTTTAAGCTAGATGTATTGTTGTTCGCCTGCGATAGAGCTACTTGTCATTACCAATCTTTTTCATTGACTACTGATGAATCAAGAGAAGACAAGGACAGACACGAGAAAGGATTCAAGAGCGCTATTTATTCCTGAGCAAGGGATGCGAATCACTGGTAGGGGCGGGACATCAAAGAGAATTAGCAGACGCCGAACAAAATGTCTAAGAGCTTCTATTTTAGGTTGAAATTTATCAAGGTACTGATGTCCAACCTGACTCTCTCTCACTCCTTTGTTTTGTTCGAGTACAACTGCTCTTTCCCTACTTTTTATGAGCAAGCAGAATGTGAAAATGGGCTTGTTGCGCAACGATGACTGCGGGTATGGGCGCAGGAGAACACAACAGGGGAGGGTTGAGGGAGAAGCAGTCGAACGGGGAAGATGAGAGGGGGGGGAGGATATTTCGCTCAACTACTCCAGTCCATGTGTCTTTCACACGCTGATGGGTTACGCGTAACTGATTCAGCGTAGCCACGAGAGAATTGGGCAGCGGCCCAGGACCCCTCTGCGGGTTCTTCCATCTCCTCCACTGAGAAGCTGCGATCGATGTGCCCCATTCCTCTCCCTCTACTATTCTTTCTCCATTCTCTCTATTGGTCTTAGCATCACCAGCTACCCCTGCATACACAGAGGGATGGATATACTCACCACTTCTCATGGGCCCTCCATCCCATCCGCGCTAGTCCAATCAGACAATAACTAATCGGAGTCAACGCACTGAAACATCACTAGACATGAAAACATGCTTACGCGCCCACTCAGAACACGCAAGTACGCAAACTACTGTTACAACTGTGGAGTGCTACTGGATGGAAATTCAGTAGCGGAGAATATCATTCCCACAATTTTCACGCCAACAACGCAGAAGTATGTAAAAAGTTCATTATAAAAGGTAATCGCTAGCAAACATTGGTGTACCAATAATGTGACTGCACAAAAACTAAAAGATATCAACTTTTTACATACTTCCTTGTATGTGAGCATATACCTTGAGTCAATGAAAATGGCAAAAGAGCTCTTTGAAAAATTCTAATTTGTAACGAAAGTCGCACATAAAGGCAGAGTACATGCTCACAAACATGGTCGAGATAACAGCATACAGTTTACCGGTCGGTCACCCACTAAAACTACGGTAGAAGACGCCAGATTTCACTATCGATTGACAGCACATCTGATTTTCTGGGTGAGTAACGGTTTTTTTATGTTTGTTTCGGCATTCTTTTTGTTTCTGAATGCTTAAATATTGCGAATAGGGGCTACCCTTAGTGCGTGAGGGAAATTAGTTGTTTGTTCGGGCCAAGTGTTTTTAAAATTCTGTCTTGAAATCGAAAAAAAAAACGACAATTTTCTCTCGCACACTATGAAAAGCCCCTTTTCGTAATTTTATAGGAGTCAGAAACAAAAGTAATGCCGAAGCAAACGAGAAAAAAAGGAAAACCGTAACTCACGCAGAAAATCAACTGTGCTGTCGATCGATAATGAAATCTGGCGTCTTCCACCGTAGTTTTAGTGTGTGACTGCAACTGCACCATGTCCTTTTAACATTGCGGTAAAGTGTAAATAGGCCCGTACGACCCCTACCATGCGGTCAGAGAAGTTTGAAGCACTGAAAACTATCGAGAACGATAGTATTCGAGCATTCCTGTCTTGCAAGCCTGAATTCTCCCATCACTTCGAGTAATAGAATGAGAAGTGAATTTTGAGAAAACATGTGATAAATTATTATGTGATAGCACTATCGAAAGAGAGTCAATGGAAGAAACACCCGGATTTACTGAATTACAACATGTCTGCTTACCGAGGAAATCTACCACTTGTGAAACCAGTCGGAGTATTCCATGTTAAATTCCAGTCAAACATGCTGTTTTTCTCGTACACTGCAAATTGATAGTGCTATCAAATCATCACTCGTTTTCGCAAACTTCATTTGTTATTCTGTTACTCAAAGGAGTGAGAAAATACAGGCTTTTTGAGACAGGAATGCTCAAAAGCTGTCATCCTGAATAGCTTCCAGTGTTTCAAACTCCGTCGACAGTGTGGTGTTGCGCAGGCCTAAGTATGGCCATAAGGTGCGTCCGAATAAGAATGGCGGCCCATGCGGCCGGCATGCTTGACAGGCGGTCGTTGCGTTCGCCGCTCTCGGACGAGCATGCGAAAAGTCCCCATCGCCATCGACTACGACTGCGACCGGCACCGGCTGGCAGCGAACACAGCGCCGATCAATCAGCTCTGCAGACGGTGGGAGAGGGGACTGCCGTCGTTGAAATCCAACACTCGTCCGAGTGCGGCACATGCGACGGCCGCCTGCCAAACACGCCGGCCGCGCGGGCCGCCATTCTCATTCGAGCACACTTTATGTATCTCGGCCATGTTTGTGAGCGCGCATACTGCGTCTAAGTAAGTTAAGAACGGAGTTTGAAATCGATTTGTGGATTCTGGATCGCAAGCAATTTATTCAAAATGGGATCGCGGCGAGTAAATTGTGATAGATGTTTGGTGAAATTTGGTGAAGTAAGTCCACCCAAATCTTTGAATGAGTGAATTTTTGACTAAAGTCTGCCATGGGCCTAGTTGGGCCTGGATAAGGAAGTGAAGGCAAGACAATGGAAGTGGATTGGTGCGACGCTTTTATACGGATACCAATCCGACCAGTCACTGCCTTTAAAGGCACAGTACACCCTCAGACATGAATTTCGTGATTTTTGCTTGATTGTGAAGTAGACCCCTCCCGTATAACACCTGCCAAGTACGAGATCTCAGTTCCTCCAAATAAACGAGATATAAGCGACCACTACAGGCCAAACCCCCTTTGCTCACCACCACAGACCCGACCCCCTACCAGGTTTTCGAACTCGATAGCGGCTGGATGGGTGGGTGAATTCTCAACAAGTCGGCGTTCTTCAGTCCATTGCCAGACTGTCTCCATATCATGAATCGTCCTCGCGCAACGATTGCGAATAAAGAGGGATACAGGGCTGAGACAACTCGTTCCCCAATTTTTCACCCTCAAAATTTAGGCATCTCTATAGAGCCATAACTCTGTTAATAGGGGGTCTAGGACGATTTCAGAGACACCATTGTGATCAGCGTGTGACTCCCTCCAAGATCAGCATGGTGGAATCTGAAAAAATAATTCTCCAGGTGTTTATGCTTTTAAGAAGTTAAAGGCGGCAGACACGCTCGAAAAAGTTGTTTAGATAACTACATTAGTGGGGTCGTGCAGGCCCTAGAAGAGCCCTCACGAAGTTGCAAGCGTTAAAAACGAGTCCAAATGGCCGTATTTGAGCCGTAATCATTCACGAAATCATCCTTGCTCCGCCCATCGATACGGGCTCCGCCCCTCCATACAGGTATTCAATGCTCGATTGCGGCCACTTTAGATTACTTTTTAGGCTTCTAGCGGCGTAAGCGTTCCAGAAAGGGCCGTACGAGTACATTAGTGTCGTTATGCCAACAAATTTGTTGCTAGCTCCGCTATTTCAGCCAGTGCCGTACAACTCGTCCATTTCTGGGCCAATATAGAACGTACCGTTATATCTTAATTTCCGTCGATTTGTTGTCGTCTTTTTCGTTATTTCTGAATACTAACAGCTTCAGACCTTCAGTTTAGACCATACAATTAATATCATTTTTGAGCGTGTCTGCTGCCTTTAAAGGCATGGTTCGCGATAAAAACAAATTTTGAGCTCTCTTCATAAAAATGTAGATTTGGCCATCACAAAAGTAAAAATAAGTGAAAAACCCCAGAAATTTGCGGGAAAAAAGCTCAAAAACAAAGAATAACGGCTAATTACTGGTGTCGGCCGGCCCCCTAATTAACGCGATTTTCATTAATGCTTGCTTATACGACATATATTTTGCTGTTAAAGTAATCAGTAGTCTCCAGAAAAGTTCAGAAAGTACTTTACAAGCAAAATAAAAGTTGACGAAGCAGGCTTTTACCCAAATCTCGATAATTGGGTGCGGGAGGACACCAAGCCATAACTTGCTCCTGAGCGTTTTTTCTCCAATTTTTTATTTATTTTCACTTTTGTGATGACCAGATCTACGATTCTATGGGTATAGCATAACAACCGATTTTATCGAGAACCCTGCCTTTAAGTCCAAGCAATGGACGTGGCTGCGGTGGTACAGCGGCAGAGATCGCACTAATACCTTGAATTTGTCACTGTGCGTTGGCGCGAACAAGGGCGCATATATTATAGCGGGATGTTGGCCCACTACACATCGTTGGATGAGCCGAAACGAGTTTCACGTTCTGACGCGACGCGCACGGCGGAAATCCGCTCTGTTAACTGTGTTCATCAACACGTTTATCCTGAGACGGCGTTCAGAGTTTTCGCGGGGCAACGCGATGGCACATGCCAGTACGACGCGAAACCGCGTCGCGCAGCAACTTAAAGGCAGTGTTCACGATGATTTTCGTTCCCGGGTTTTCCCTTCAAAACAAAGCGTTGGCCAATGAGTGTTACAGAAATTACGAAGAAACGGCGAGAAACGCACTAAAACGTCATATTTCAGTGACATTAATCTCTGGCCTGGACTAGTTGTCCAGTTGTATGAACATGTTCCCGGTGGTTGTCGCCGGTGAAAAATGGGATCTTTCGAAAATGGAAGAATAATCCAGGCAAAATAGTACTAGGTACGGTCCGAAGAAGACAACGGAGCAACGGAAAGCAAATAATTGTAAAGGACGGGCCCACAAATGATTTCTTTGTCACAACGAACAGTTCCTGAGAGAGTAAAGAGGTGGGGGTGAGAGTAAAGGATTTCGTGACCTTCTGGGGCGTTTTTCTCGATTCCTTCGTCATTTATGTTCTAGCCGGGTACCAAATAATCGATTTAGCTATTAATCTCAAAATCGAAGATTATCGTGAACACTGCCTTTAAGTGTGAACGCTGGGAGACAACGCGCAATTGCGCATGAACACAGTTTCGCAGAAATTAACAACGACATTTTTTTTAGAAACAGTAGCAACTTTATTTCGCGTTTGCTTGGGTGAATGTTGCCCGAAAAATACCTGAATTATTGCTCTCATTGCTCTATTCGACGTTTTAATCAAAAACACAGAACAGAACCAGCAACCAGCTTACCTTTGCGCGACGTCCATCGCGTCCGCATTGCATTGCAAGACGACGCTAATGACGCCGCGTGAATGGAAATTGCGCGTCAATTCAAACGCATCGCGCCCCTTCACTGAGAACACTCCGCGACGACGCGACGCCATGTCGCTTGATCCATACGTAGGCTAATTATAACGTCGCGTCGCGCTGCGAGTGAACTCCGAACCCCACGTCTATAGTACATGAGCTTCCGAGAACTCATGGCATTTCAAGTCTTAAATTACCCTCTCCTAATTTTTTCATGTTACTTAGTGTCCTCTTTTCCTATTCCACACACCCATACCAGATAATTATTGTATGATCTCGTGTTTTTGTTTGTGAACGCTTGAGACGTTTCAATATGAGGTTTGTACAAAACGAATATCGGTAAAAAAATCTTCCTCTAAGAATGTATTATCCTTCCGGCTAGAAAAATCTCCCGCTAAATATTGAGACTTGTCAATATAGAACTTTGTTGTCCAATCTCACCCTGGAGGTGACTTCCTAAATTTTCCTCTGAGGTACCTTCGGTGGTATTGTGTGTTCACGGAAGGGATAGCTGGGGCTGAGAATCGGTCTACGAAAAAGTCGAATCTATCTATTAAGCTCGTGTTCCAACTGTCTCGTAAGTTGAAGAGCATCCAGGAGAAATAGTACACAACTAACAACGAACAATAATGCGAATGTGAGCACTGAAAAACTACTTGTTAAAAAATTCGATTCTGCGAAGACTACATAAAGTGCGTCCGAATGCGAATGGCCGCCATCGGGCGGCGTGCGTGTAAAGCCGCCATCGCGACGGGAGCCTATGAACGAGTTTTTAAGGTGATTTCGCAGCTGACTGGAGCAGTAACTTTCCACTGGTTTCATCTCCTATTCCCTCCCCTAGGATTTTAGGTAAGTCCTAGTCACAAAGTGTTTTGAACAGCTATTTGGGAGATTTAGGTAGCGATGGAGTGGGGTTGAACGCTTTGGTGGGGTAGCCTTGTTTCTTCTTTTTTTTCTTTCGTCTACAGGTTATTTGATTTGTTTCTGGCGTTTTATGGTGGCCACTAGACAAACTAATCCGTTTGGCGCGTTTTTTGCTTCGTGGACCCCAATCGATTCGGAGGAATTCCGAATTCTGTGAAATTAGAGCATCCGTGTGTGATGGAAAACCACTTTCACTGTGGGCTTTGGAATAATCTGATCTCAAAAGTTAGTTTTCAAATGCTTAGCGACTGGGATTGCGACGGCCTCTCGGCGCGGCCGCCGACGCGTGAGCAGACATTCGCATTCGGACGCACTTTACTCAACGAACACTTCATCAGAGACACGAATTGTGCTCCATGAGAACATCTATAGAAATTCTAAATTCAGCAATTCAAAAATAGTCGGATACCTACCTGAAAGCGTGAACATCCACCGAACCTGCTAACGTGCTTAGTGGTACGTGTACATAGTTGTAAGCTCACTTGAAAGCCCATGCTCGCAAAAACAGAAAAGGAAACACCCGTAGTTGAGCTGTTTTGTGAGTTTCCGATCGAGCGTAGGCCAGCTTCGCATTTTTACAGTTGCGACCCCTAGACTGAACCCCTCACCTGCAATCTAGGTTCTATAACCCGCACACCTATTCTACATTTACTCAAAACAATTTCAGAGGAAAAATATGTATTCGAACTGTTTTATGGATTTCATAACAATGCGGAACCCTTTTCAACCCCCCTCCCCCCTTCTTGCACTTTTATAGCCGCCTCAATTCCGGCTCCCTTCGTGCTATCATTCCAGAGAAACGCAAACGAGTCTTGGGTTTCTCTGGTGTTTTATGAATTCCCAGTCAGACGGACAATTTGAGAGACACCCACACTTAACAAAATAATATACATAAATGTATAAGGTTATAGCGAAAGTTTTCCGCCACTCGATTTTATTTATTTTTGACTTTCAGCGTCGACCTTTAGGTCAAGTGTGAATACCGTTCGAAACCATGAGTTAATTTCTATTTAAGGTTTTTTCTACTTTGAGAAAAACCTGGTGGTTTCCGAGTTATATCTCGGAATTCAAGGGAAATCTTCAGTACTGAGCATTCAATGGATGCGGAAATCGGGGACGTTCTATATCTCTGGTATTCATGTATTATCGTGCTTGCATGCTATGTGAAGACTTCACAGTGATACTTCTTGGTTATCATAATAATTGCTGTTTTTTCCCGAGTTTTGCTTGATTCCTCCCCCTTTTGAGCATACAGCGACTTTTTTCAACTTGGGATCAATACTGGCGCGGACTCAGAGATGTTACACGTTACATATTCATTTACTAGCTGCACTGGAAAAACACAAGAACTCAGCCCAGATACCTTACAATGGTGGGAGGATTGAGCGATCTCCTAGGAACCCATGTTGGTAGGGCTTACTTACCCATTCACCACTTGCCCCACTATAAAGAATTCAGCCCAGATACCTGTCCATGGTGGGAGGATCGAACTATCTCCTAGGAACACAGGTGGGTAGGGCTCCTTATATAACCGCAACGGTTAGCGCAGTAATGCGCTTTTCATATTTGAATACCGGACAAGCTATCGATCCATTGTTTTGATGCTAATTTATTACGGATATATGCTTTATGCGTCTCCGCCATTAACCTCCCCTGTTGAAAAGGTTATCGCTAGGAATAGCATCACAAACTCCCCCACTGCGCAAAACTTGGGTACATTGTATCTGATTTCTTTTCGTTTCGTATGTTGAATTCACACCAGATCTGTTCATTCGACGTTTTGTCGCGTCGTTTACGACGTATCTATAAATAAATAAATAAATAAATTATTGAGTGCTTCTATCTAGTTTCAATAAAACAAACAAAGATACCAAAATCGCTGGGACATTTGGACCTATTTACTGAAGCCAAGATAATAGCGGTTAATTTTTAAAGAAGTATGATTGTTTATTTTTGTGAATTTTGTGAATTCGCATGTTCGGTCATTTCTGCCGTACAAAAAGAGCTTCAACATCGAAACTTTGCTGTTAGGCAACATTGTCACGTCCTCACTTGTTGTGATTTCAAAACAGCGTTAGTCGATTTGCGCTTTCGAATGCTAAGTCACACTTGCCCGGAAAACAGCGCCAAACATCTGAAGGAAATCCAAAAAAAGAGTGGCGGAAAGCTTTCGCCACAACTTAAGAATAGGATTGCAGCAACGTCATCTCAGAATGCTGTTCTGCTTCAAAAAAAAGAATATTATTAGTTGGTCCACTTATGAAACATGATTTGTTCGCAAAGACAATTAAGAATTTCAATAGTTGATCTTATTTCATATGCTATATCCTGGGGATTTTTCCGATCGAACAGCTAGGATGTCGCACACTCTACGAAACGGAAATTCATCAGCGCTTCCTCCTTGTTGTAGAGTGCGGAGCAACGTCAGGCAGAATCGAGGTGAAATTGGATTAGAAGATGGCTCAGGCAGTGACTAATTACCGCACGTTACGTAGTAACTTTATTGGACAACGCCCTTCTTATTTAATTGATGAGCCACGAGGGAAGGCGAGAGGATCCGCGCGCGAGATTGACGTGGCCCAAATGTTACATTGAGATATTCAGGACAGGGGCTCTCTACACTAGAGTGTTGGAACGAATAATTTTTTTGAATATTCGAATAAACGAATAATTCGAATATTTCACTTCTTCGAATATTCGATTATTCGAATAAACGAATATTTCACTTCTTTAAATATTCGATTATTCGAATAACCCGAATAATCCACTTCTTTGAATATTCGAATATTCGAATTATTCGAATATTCGAATATTATTCGAATAAACGAATATTTGGGGAACACTATTGCGTACTATCCCATCCAATCCACTCGGGCAAACTGGGGCATCGACAACAGGTGGAGAAGTTGTCATCTCATAAACTGCACCCTCTTGACAAGTCAAGTCGCTCGCATTGTAAGCCTGACAACTGCCCGTTGCCCAGCGACGTCCGCCTGTTGTCGGTCTGTTGTTATTTTGACCTGTCACGTTTAGCGGCCTATTTAGCAGCGGTTCACATCCCGCAAGACTTTTATGTGGCTTAGGAACTACTTTGCACCGACCCGCGTCGCGGTCGGCGCATCGATACGCATCGCGGTCAGCGCACCTACACGCATCGCGGTCGGCAAACCGACACGCGTCGCGTTCGACACACCGACACGCAGCGTAGTCGGTAGACCCACGCGTCGCGGCTGGGTCGCTTAAAGGCAGTGTTCACGATAAAAAATGTGTTTTAGTTTCCACTAGGAATGGGTGTTGGAGGGGCACACTGTAACGTTTACGTCGAAAGAACGTATGAAAACGAGCCAGGAAAAGCTCCACAAGAGCCCGAAGTTGCCACTTCGAGCGCCATGCAAACCTCAAAAGCACAACATACGCCCACCGACGTGAACAAATGAATGCTCGAGATCGAGAGATGAGCGATGATTTCCAATCATTAGCCCCGTTCTTCCCTTGATTCTCAACTCCTCTCTTTACTCAGGTCAGCTCGCACACAACGGCTGCAGAAGACGGAAGTTACAAGCCTCGGACAACTCGTACACCATGTTTCCTAAGCTCAATCTTTGAGGGACCATAACTCCGTTCCCAGAAGGTCTTGTACGATTTCAGAGTTATCATTGGAATCAGCATGGGGCCGTTTTCAAGATAGGCGGAAAAACAGAAAAACGATCTTTATCGTGAACACTGCGTTTAAGTTCAGCATACACGCTCGTAAACGTGGTTGAGATACTAACTACGGAAGTTGAATGGCATGGCTCAGAATACAACGCCTACGCATTCTGAAGCGTCGAAAACGACCACAAGTGACGCTACATGACTGAGGAGTCGGCCCCGCACCTGTTTCAGCCCGCCCCTGTATTCGCATCCTTCCCCAAACAGGAGTGCTGGGCCATTCCCACCATTGTCGACGTGTATGGCTCACTTATTGTACTCATTGTACCACCCACAAGCGTCGCCGATGGGGGGATGGCCCAGAACCCCTTTTTTGGAGGAGGACGCAAATGCAAGGGCGGGCAGATACGGGGCGGGGCCAACTTCTCACACGTGTAGCGTCATTGTGGGTCGTTTTTGACGCTTCAAAATGCGTAGGCGTTGTGTTCTGAACCATACCATTATATTTCCGTGGTTATCTCAACCACGTTTACGAGCGTGTGCTCTGAGTTTTGGCCGAGAAATAGCCGCGAAACAGACGCAAAATACCTGTTTCCCGAGTAAAAGTCGCGAAATAGCCGCCAAATAATGCTGGCTGCGAAATAGTCGCCAAATAATGCTCGCCGTGAAATAGCCGCATAATACCCGCTAAATTGCCGCCAAATTTGTGGTCTGCTTCGGTCTAGTTTGGTTTAGCTTAGTTGAGTTCAGTTGAGTTATGCGCGGTTTATGCGATGGCGAACTTCCTTGGGCTGCTTAGCCGTGCCCTACTCCGGAATCTCAGCGACAATTCGAAAAAACTCAGCGACAATTCGTAGTTAGTCGTTGAAACCGACACCATGTCAGGGAACTCGCCGTGCAATATTTCGCTTCCCAGCTCCATGAGACGTCTGGGCGACAACAGACGTTGAGTGGCTCAGGATCTGGCACGAAATTGAGACTATATCCAGCTGTTCCTCCTAGGTGGCTGGAAACCATCGAATTCTACGTCCAGCATTATGGAAGGAGAGAACTTGGGCTTTTGCGTCAGAATTCAGGTGAAGTTCACCGGGAAAGTAGACAAATAGCATCACCTCGAACCAGTTTCATGAAAAAACACATGAAAATGGCTCATTCTGGCCATCATCGTAAGAAATTTCCATGTTGCTCAAGTGTTGCTATACTTATGAGCCGCTCGAGATTTAGACTTTTCTCTATAACTAAAGGTGAAATGGGCATTTCTAGCGTTTTGACAAAACCCTACGAGCGTTTTAATATATTGGAAATACCTGCTATACTGTGCTTATCTGGGTCAAACTCCGGTCCGCAATTGCGTCTCGACACGCTTTGCGGCCGCGCGCTTTCGAGTCGGAAGATTTTCCAGCGCCGCAGCTGCGGATCTGTTGACTCTAGGTGGGTTTTAGAAACTGGAAACTAAACAAAATTGAAGAAAACTGCATAAAAAAGCCATATCGTGTCGGCTTTGGAGCTGGAAACTCGATTGACTCGAGCGCGTGCGGCCGCAAAGCGTGTCGAGACGCAATTTCGGAATGGAATTTAACCCAGATAAGCACAGTAACTTTATATTCATGAGGTACCGAAGAATTGTGAGAAATTAGTAGTCACTACGCTAAGATGTTTGAAATGTAAAATCAGGGCAAAATGAAGTGCGATCTTGTCTAATGTTCAAATTATTCGTGCTGAATATTCGAATAAACCGAATATTTCACTTCTTTGAATATTCGAATATTCGAATAAACGAATATTCCACTTCTTTGAATATTCGATTATTCGAATAACCCGAATAATCCACTTCTTTGAATATTCGAATATTCGAATTATTCGAATATTCGAATATTCGAATATTATTCGAATAAACGAATATTCGGGCAACACTCTACTCTACACACCGAGGCCACTCCGGACCATTTCGCTCGCGTAGAGTGACGTGACATTCCAAACTGCAAAAACAGGACAACTCCTCCCTCGGTGTGTAGAGAGCCCCTGTCCCGAGATATTCTTCTTTTTGTTGATGTACGTAGCATTTCTTCCGTATCCAGAAAGCATCCTTGAGTGGAATCCGGGAAAATAGCAAAAGAAAGAACTTTCCTTCGCAGAGGCTAGAGAGCCCTTCACAATTCAAATCAAATTTGATTCGAAGGCAGACAAATTTGAGTTACCAGTTGAGGACACGTACCTAGGAGAACGCAGTACGTAGGTTTTCAAATGTCAAACGCCATATCCAAAAAAAGGTCGTCAAAAAAATTCTTCAAAGAGAATGAGCCCATTTCTCGAGCAAGGGTAGGTTCAAAACATGACAAAGTAATGGAGCGCCGTTTGGGGGCTGTAAACTAGCCGTGGCCATCGTTTAATAGTTTATTCGGCGGAAGCCTCTGTCAAATCATTTCACATCTGCCTTCGAAGCATTCATAGAACGGCAATGAACCCGTCAAAGCCTTTCAGAGATGCTCGCCCAAACGCATGCCATCACATGCAGAAGCTATATTCCAGCTTATTGCCTCAAATATGGACACACTTGAGATTGGAATAATAAATTATATCAAAGTTAGCTATTTTTCTAAATCATAAGGTGGTCCTTTCGTCACTACTGACGAATTCCAGAAAAGAACATACCCCTTCACCTTTTTTCCATATAGTGTTTGGGAACGAAACGGAAAATAAGTTATTGCTTTTTGCTTTCTTTTGAAAGCATTACCCGCTCCAAAAACAACCAGACATTTAATCCTATTTTAATATGAGGAAAAAGGAGGCGAGATGTGATAGAATGTGGCTGTTGCTATGAGAATCTCTCCGGTGATTGTTGACCACTAATGAGATTTCCGAGTAATTACATAGTATTTGGACAGAATTTCGAGAAAATGAAAGGAAAGATGCGTTGTTAATTGAATCGCTAAATGCTAGACGACAGCATCCACAACTGTTGCACCAGTTGTGGAATGCTCCGAGCAACAAAATATAGTGCGGTGCGAAACTCTAAAGCCACGCTGATTTTAGCATGTAAGGTACGTCCGAATGAGAATGGCGGCCCATGCCGCCGACGTGCTTGGCAGGCGGCCGTCGCGTTTGCCGCTCTCGGACGAGCATGCGAAACGTCCCCACCGCCATCGACTACGAACGAGGCCGGCACCGACTGGCAGCAAGCACTACGCTGATCAATTAGCTATGTATGCAGACGAGGGAGAGGGGATGGCCGTCGTTGAAATCCAACACTCGTACGAGAGCGGCACATGCGACGGCCGCCTGCCAAGCACGCCGGCCGCATGGGCCGCCATTCTCATTCGGACACACTTTACTTGGCCAGGCCCCAAGTTTCGCAATGCGGGAACATGAACATTGCAATCAGGGCCACTGACTACCCTTCCTTGCAAGATTTCAGATAGTTTAGTCCATTCACTAAAAAGTTATGAATGACTTTGAAAAAAAAACGTCTTTTCCAAGTGCTGCCTGTCAGTTTCAGGGTCAGTACCGTCTACCACATTTTTCAACTTCTCACGGGGGGTCGTTTTAAAGCCAAAAATTGTCGCTCTTAGCCCAGGCCAACGCTGTGCCTGACCCTGATAGGAATGTTGCCTGCCAGGATGTGTACACCTGGCTCAGCTGTTGTGAGCGCTACCGAAGCGCCCAACAATTGAAGGTTCGCCTCCATCATGCCACTACTTTTTGATATCAGTATAATCCTGCAGAATAGGTCCCTTCGAGTGCCTTAGATGGCATTACGGAGCTATGTACCTACCCATCTTTATGTGCTTACGGCGGGGGTCTGCTATGAGCGCAGGTTTGAGACCTCCATGTTCATCCGAGAGTTACATATATTACTAGAGACTTGTGAAGGACCAAGTTTTTTCTCCTTTTCCGCCACTGTGACTTCAGAACGATATATTTTTGATACGCCAAACCACACTGGCGTAATCTACAGGGCTTAAATATTAAATCGAGCTAAACAAGGGAAAAAGGGATTCACAACACTAACATTGTCTCTTATATTTTTTCAAAGTTGATAGGAGCAGTATTTTAGGACTTCAACATGCCGTTTGTAATAGAATGTTCCATAGTATATGCATATTTACATTCTTATTAATATCTTAGGAAGAACCGTTAAAGGCAGTGGCCACGATGAAAAACGTTAACGAAAAAACTACAAAAATCAGCTTAGATTGAAAACAGCTGAAAAACTATGAAGGTAGCGCGGTGAAAAACGGCATAGAATCAGAGTTTCTAAGGCCCACAGTTGCCAGTTCGTGCACACGTGCACAGCGCCGACGAAAAAGATCGCAGTCTCATGCCGAGCAGTCAAAAATCATCGACATTTAGAGGGAGAAATAAATGCAAATTTATCCAATAAAACAGTTGAGCAATGAAAGAAAGCACTCTAGTCAATGTTTTTGACTAGATGTGTACATAAATCCGAGGGTTCATTGATTGAAATTCAATTTCAAGCCAGCTGATGTTCTTGATATAAGAGGTCATCGATGCCGGTTATGTGGTGTGGGCTCGTCCACCATCAGAAGACAAGAAAGTTCAAGCTTCAAATTTGGCCCAAAACAGTGGTTTTTTCGCGATTTTTTCTTTTAGGTCCGTACTCACGACCCAGAAAAGGGTTTAGAGGGAAAAAGACAGCAAGCATATTTGATCGCGACCACTGCTTTTAATCAATCGCGCGACATTCAAGTATCATGGGTCATTTTTTTAATCATTACTAGGACTGTTCGAATCTTGATCCTGTTAAAGAAACGAGGTTTTTCGAATGCCGTTTTTTTGAAGAGAAACTAAAGGATTAACGAAAGCTGGAAAACAGAGGAGGAGTTCGTACAAAAGCAAAGAAGTGCATTTACTGAGCCCCATTACGGAGTTGTAAAAGTGAGAATCGAGTGCAGTTGGGTTGAGTAAAGGAAGAGCTGTGCCAATCCAGCCGGAGGCCAGTGAGGCCAGTGTCGTTGGTTAACGAGAAGGCTGCTCCAAGACATGTGTGTGAGAGGCGGAAAGAAGAAAAAGCCTCATGCGTTTTCAGGCACAGCGGTTGGCGACAAAAACAAGCGTGTTTATCAAGGCTGCTCAGAAACGAAGTGAGGCGCTTCTAAAAACGAAGTTAGGTTAGCGTTCCATTCAAGCTCGGATTCGCACACTTAAACAATGAAACAATCCATGGAATTCGAGGGGCAGATAGAGTAAGACACAAAGTAACTGTTTCTGAAGAATCAATGTTATGATGTGTACATATCTCTAATTTTTCCCACTCCAAAGTGATTTTCCTTCCCTATAAACCTTTTTCTTACTGAAAGCTTTTTATGGCAGCTGCTGATATACACACAGATCTGTTGCGCAGTTTCAGAATTGAAGTTGGGTATTGAAAAACTTGAAATCACTGTGGAAGTCTCTATAGCATGATATGGCCCGAGCAAAGAGAAGTATATATCTAGCCGACGAGGATGATTATGCAAATTATAGTCTCCGCCAACGCGTAGCCAGATGCCTCACATGGAAAACGGAGATGCCAGGCTTTCGGAGGCATCTAGTCTAATTTTGACAAGGGAATTTCCGTAAATTACGGAAAGTCTAGCCTCAGTTGTAAAAATTTTAGCTACAGCGCCCGCATATTCTATATAAATTCTCGCTGCAGCAGCCGCACATTGTACGCTTATTCTCGTTGCAGCACTCGGTCGATCGACCCACCCAGTCCTGATCCGTACTAGGATGGCGATCCTCGCTGCGATCGAGCGTATCGCCGTTTCTTCCCCACTGCCCGCAGCATCCCAATAGTCAAAATTATCCTCACCACGGTCTCCCAGAGAGCGACACGGGGTCACCCTCCACGGCCAGCCACAGGGTGTCGAGCAAATCACTCCTCGATATGACTGGGCCAACACAGTTTGAACGGCATCCCTGCGTTCCGCGTAGCCAGCGCGGGTTCAAGATTGCATCTCAACACAGGCTGTCGCGAAATCCGTAGATTCCCGCTACGAAATTATAGCGAGAATATACGGGTTTAGCGTCAGAGAGACCAATGTTTCGAATTTAGCCTTCGTTTTTACGTAGAATACGCGCAGAATTTGCACCCTTGTAGCCTCGACACAAGAATATTCGGGTTTTAGCTATCGTACCTAAAACCCGTAAATCCTCGCTACATGGAATGGGGCGGCGTTTCAGGCCGCGCCCTCGGAGGCATCTAGCTACACGTTGGCAGAGGTATAAATTGTACGTGAATCCACCCGAGTCCTCGATCTCAATCAGGTGTGTACGGAAATTTCTGTTTTCGGGCCGTTTTGGCCATTCTGTTTCTGTTTTCTAAAAAATTATCGAAAAACAGAATAAAATCAGAAAAACACCGACGAAAACCAGCTCTGTGGAACAGTGCAACCTATTTAGTCGTTTGCGAGGTATTCCTACTTGAGCTCAATGGCGCGATCGCTGCTAAAGGCAGGGTTTGCCATAAGAACGGTTGCTGTTGTATCCTCATTAGAGGTGGATCCGGAAGTGAAAATAGGTGAAAAGTCGGAGGAAAAACGCTCAGGAATAAGATATTGCTGGTTGTAAGCCCGCCCTTTGATTGACTACCGTATTTTCTCTTTTAGAAGTACATGTACTTGTAATACTCAGGCCCCTATTTTATATGTACTTCTATTAGAGGTGTCCTTCAAATAGAGGGTGTACTTCTAAATCTCAGCCCTTTAATTTTGGTGTACTTCTATTAGAGGTGTACTTCTATTATTGGGGGCATTTTTTGAATTTCCATTGGTAGGACTGGTCGCATTTCCGGCAGAGATTTCCAGTATAACACCGAAAATTTGTATGTATTGAAATTCCAGACTGCAACCACGAAAACTTAGCCACTCAGCAACTTAGGCTCAGTCGAATTAAGTTTTCCCGTTCACTGATATCAGATTTTCAAAACCATTATTCACAGCCTTCCCAAGTGAATTTCTTCCGAAAATTGTATAAGTTCGGTATCGCTTTCGTTGAAACGTGCTTTTTGAGGAAAACCAATGAGAATCGACTAGTTAGGCTTCAAGGGAACGGAACTGATCGCCTTTCGAGCCGTCCAGAGCGGTTGAAAAAGCGCGGTTTTCGGACGACTTGACAACAGTTTTTCCATAGGCGAGTTCTTTGCGTCCACTTTCCACTGTAGGGAAAGCCTACCATCGGTGGCTACTTGTTCCCTCGTCGTATAAACGATTCCTCTACATGGATGATCCAGTCTTCACAACGCTGGGGAATCTTGGCTTTTCAAGGACCGTTAACGTCAACGTCTTGGTTCAAAACAAGTAAACTTTGAATGAAGGAATCCAAATCAAATATTAATTTTTGTAAATTACCCAAAAAAACTCCGTGCAATTACCGTGAATAACAGCATTATCGAGTTTCAGCTCTGTTTTTTCTTGGTCATTTGAAGTTCGCTGAAGCCTAATCGAAAGTCGTCCCATACAAGGAATCCTAGACAGAGAAAGGGGTAGCCGATGGTCTTTTTTTTTGTGAATAATTAAACCTCACAGTATTGAAAAAAAAAGATCCCGTGCAAACTGGTTTTTCGAAAATGCCACATTCGAATTGCCAAGTAATTACTCAGGCGATCGCGGAAGTCGCTGGCCGGTTGAGAGGAGTTGAACAGGTAGCGGCGTGCTCCCGCTCGAACCGAAAAAAGGGGCGAGCAGGGCCCGAAAACTCCCCCATTCATGCCTAAAACTCCGCGTGTCAACCTCCCACCGACCCTACAATGCCACATCACAGTTGACCCTTTCACACCGAAAGCTCTGCCTTATCACCTCCCACCTACCACTCTGTCTGACGCTACACCCACATGTTTACACCGAAATCCCCACCCAATCACCTCCCAACGACTACCATCTACCGCTCCTGCAGTCGCGGTCGTCGGTGGCAGCTTGGGAGGAAGCAGAATTGACGTTTCAACTTAACACCGATGCCCTCCAGACCGTCAAAATTCAGAGAGCTGTCAACCGGAATAAGCACAAACACGTGACATTCCAGTGCAGCGTATACATTGTGGGCTACCATTTCCGCGCTCTGCATGAGAGAGCTTTAGAGAAAAACAGTGCGGACACTGCAGCAAGTTGCAACGAAAACTCCGCCACATATGAGACATAACCACGAAAACTCCGGCAGTTATGAGTCATGCCGAAACCTCCGCCGATCAGCCAGATCGGATCAATTTCATTGGGAAAGGGGCGTTTCAACCAGCCACCGACCCCCGCGATTGCCTGAGTACCCGAACACCGGAGGTCCGATCCGAAAAGAGATGTACTTCAAATAGAGGGTGTACTTTTAATACTCAGACCTCTATTTTAGATGTACTCCTAATAGAGGTGTACTTCAAATAGAGGTAAACTTCTATTAGAGGAAATACGGTATATTTCTTTAAATGATTGCTTTGCCGACTTTCGTCTTGCTCTTACACCCTGTTCATACTTTTGCGATTTGCGAAGCATAAAATGCCGCGGATTATCAGTAAAAAAATGAGAAATCAAATGTTCGATAACGGTATCAGACATATGATTTCTCAAGTTTCTACAGATTTTCCGCGGCATTTGCCGCTTCCGCAAAATCATGAATAGAGTATTAGACGAAAAAAACAGCATTTTTCAGAATCTTTTCTAGTAGGGGCGGGCGCACACCCACCAATTAGCCGTTTCAACTTGTTTTTGTGCGTTTCCCTGCCGTTTCTCTCTTTCTCACTTTTGTATAGCCAGAGGTGTATTTTAATGAAGAGAACTCAACAATCAATTTTATCGCGAGCCCCGCTCACGTACTCATAGGGTAGTACTTCGGCACAATAGGGGTGACCTCTCAGGTCAGACATCGAATTCAACCCTTCGCTGTCAGCAGCAGCAGCTGTTGATAACAGCGGTATATGATTCGAACGCATGCTGGGGTCGAACCCCTCGATATCGTCAGTAGCTGCAGCTGTTAGCTGTCAGCAGCTGCTGCTGCTGACAGCGGGGGGTTGGATCCAGTTTCCGCTCTGGGATGCAACCCTTATTGTGCTGACGAACTGGCGTGCTCTCAGAATTTTACGCAATCATTAGCCAAAGACTAGTCTGAAAATGCCTGCATTCTGCGTGATAGCAGAGAAGTGGTCGGGGAGTAGCTGGTTGCCGCCAAGTAGCCGAAAAATAGTCGCCAAATAAGGCTATCACAGGGATGTGTACGGCGCATTGCTGAGGCGTGATTTGAACGTCAACACCACCGTCGGTTCAACTACCCAATTTTGACAGCCTAGCACCAGGGGACCCCGCCCAACCGCTCGAGACAGAGGTGACTGCTCGGCGAGGCGGTGAAGGCAGTGTCGCGTGTTGGTGTGCCAGTCGCGTCTTGGTTATTTCTCGGTTATTGCTCGACTAATTCTAGGCTATTTCGTTCACAGCACAATCTGAGCCGCGTAATATCCGAGAAACATTCGAAAAGTACTCGGTAAATAGCACATCAGGGGCTGTAGTAATTTGGCCTCAAAGGCACAGTACACCCTCAGATATGAATTTTGAGATTTCCATGTGATTGTGTCGAAGACCCCTCCTGTACAACACGTGCCAAATGCGAGATCTCAATTCCTTCAAATAAGCGAGAGATAAGCGACCACCACAGGCTCGACCCACTTCGCTCACCACCACAGGCCCGACCCCCTAACAGATTTTCGAACTCGGTAGCGGCTCGATGGATGGCTGAATCCCAATAAGTCGTCGTTCTTCAGTCCATTGCTGGGCTATCTCCTTATCTTGACTCGCTCTCGTGCAAGGATTGCGAATGAAGCGAAATACAGGCCTGAGACAACTCGTCCACCAACTTTTCACCCTCAAAATCTAGGCATTTTTGAAGAGCCATAACTCTGCTCAAAGGGGATCTGGGACGATTCTAGGGATACCACTGTGATCAGTGTACGACTCTCTCCAAGATGAGCAAGAGTTTTAAGAATTAATTTTTTTGGGATGTCCGGTGCCTTTTAAAGGTTTTTTTCCAGCGTTCACCATGATCATCCTTAGTGACCTTCCACAGTGATATGATAGGCGAGAAGGTTCGTAGGCTCCCGGTGTCGAAAAAACGGTTGAAACGAGCCAGGAGTGGCAAAATAGCGGCTGCCAACAAGCGTTTTGGTGTTCCAGAACCGAACCGTGCTCCAGGTCCGCCCCGTCGACGTGAACAAATAAATGCTCGAGATCGTGAGTTGAGCGATGTTTCCTATCAAAAGCCCCGTTCTTTCCTTCACTCTCAACTTCTCTCTTTACTCAGGTCAGCTCGCAAGCAACGGCTGCAAAAGACGTAAGTTACAAGCCTCGGACAACTCTTCCACCACGTTTCCTTAGCTCAATTTTGAGGGACCATAACTCCGTTCCCGGCAGGTCTTGTACGATTTCAGAGACATCATTGGAATCAGCATGGGGCCGTTTTCAAGATAGGCGGTCAAACAGGAAAACGATTTCTATCGTGAACACTGCCTTAGTGGAATAGGAGAATAGTGGCAAAATAGTAATATGTAGCTAACGCTGGGGAGCGGACATTGCTCACCCGTGGATGTTGAATCGCGTTTGGTGAACATCGCACGCGGCAGAATGAGCTGCAACGCGACATCCTCACATTCATGCAAGTAAATTGGAATGCCTAGGAATATTATTAACATCCCTGCATTCAATCACGTCGCTAACGATAACCGTTGCTTTCTACGGAAAGCTGCATCCTAGAGCTCACGGCGCCGAGCGAAACATTTACAGGACCTTGACGCGAGTGAGCAATGGCATGGAGCCGGATCGTTGGTTGTATTACCGGCTTTCGATTCTCCGATGTTGAGCGACACTAAATTTGGATCCGCTTTCGCACAAGTCGCACTTTTTTCGCACATTTCGAGATGTTCATATTCGCCTCCTATCGAAGGAGCGAATCAGATATGTATGAAAAATCGAACATTTGACCCCTCCGGGGACTAGATGGCACTAACCAAAATAGATGTGCGTTATTGGATAAACGTCAATTTTTTTAAAACTGAAACTTCAGCAGTTTATTTTGAATGCAAAGGCCTTGACTAGGGTGTGACCAGACTTGGTTGCTAGAACTACCCATGCAGATATGTTCTTTCTGGTCGACTTGGGTACTCGTGAAGACACTACATATTGTAGCTTGGCTGCCCGAGTGGTTGTGAAATAAGGGTTTTTTAATGAATATTTGAAAAAATTTCTCAAATAACTGTTATTATACCTATGAAGCTCGTAGGTTTTCACTCCAAAACTTCTTCTTTCAATATTGCTCGGGCAGCAAAAATAAAGTTTTCACGATTACCCGGAAGGTACTCGATCGAAAAATAGCTATATGGATGATTCTGGCATCCCTTGTGAGGCACCGACCTTTATGTAGTTGAATACCATGGAGAATATACTGTTCAATGGGAATTATTTTGCGTATACCGTTTTCTTCGGAATCGGTCATGGGTAATTTCTCGTTTCTCTGAAAAAATCGCCCTGAAGTGTCAATATGGAAGAAACTGCAGTTGTCCCACATTTTGCAAAGTTGCCAAAATCACCATAATTGAACTGCAGACCTGGTTTGATTCAAGGGATTTAATATGCCCCACAACACTATCTTATTTGGTGTTGAGTTTATACTTCACGCAAAGGGCTACGCGACGCGACGTACATAGTTTTGGTCTCCCATATCGCCCAATTTTTCTATGTGCATGATATGCACAGCAGCGGTTGCGCCTCGCTGTGAGTATACACCCGGCGTTGAGAGAAGAAATTTGCTTTCGGTTGCTATACAAAATACCATACAAAACATTGCTGAGGAAAAAAAACTAGAAGAAAAAAGTCTAAAACCTATTGCCCGATTTAGTAGATAAAACCAACGGAAAGTGCAAAGAATATAAAAACTGCAACACCTATAAACTAGACAGCTAATGTTTATCTTTACTTCAAGGTGTAAGAACTTCAGGAAGCGATTTGAGAGAGAAGTTGGACACCGTTAAAAACGAAAAAACACATCTAACGAAATATTAAAAATCTATCCAATGATCACCATGGGCGAATTCGAGGCAGCTACAATTTTTCTAGCCTCTACAACTACGTCTGTTCAAATCCATTCGGAAACTTCCCTGTTCAATAAAAACGTAAAGTTTTGCGGACAGTGGGAAAACCTCGTTTGAAGCAAGAATGACTGAATACTCTAAGCATAAGCGGTGGAGAACGAATTTGAACAAACTAAAATAGGTACGTGGCAGGTAGGGGTCCTCGCCGTTCACTGCCAGGACCACACAACAATCAACCAACATGTGTTATGTGTAATGGGGCACTCTTCCTCCCTCACTACCTCTCATTCCTCAGCCTCCCGTTCTCTTTCGTCGTAGTTCTCAGCCACTTTTCATTGCTTGAAAAGCGCGAATTGAATAGAACATTTTTTTCTCACAAACGGAACTGACCTTTTTCCTTGGCTTCATAGGCGACGTACGAGCAAGAGAAACCCAACTTATTTTTAGTGCTTCTGCGCAATTGCGCCATCGAAGTAGAGGAATGTAACCAAGAAGCTCCACGGGAGTCCCATTTTCCCAAAGAAATGCTCCATATGCATGAAAATCTCCGAAAAGCATTCATTTTCCGCCTGTGAGCTCCGTACCCCGCAACCTTCTTGCAAAAACGGCGTACTGCGACGTTCTTTGAACACACAAAGCTTCGCATTGCCACAATTGGCTTCAGAGTACTCCGATTTTAATTTTGAAGTCTTTGCTGAGTTTCCTCCAACGAGGCCAATACCGTTAATTGAAAGAATGATAGATTCGGCTCGAACAATTTGTCTAAAACTACATATTTCATCCTCAAATGTCCTTAGTCCATCTTATGAGCACGCGGACAGAAATCTACATGTAACATGTTTCCAATTGTGATAAATGGGAATTTTAGGACCAATTGCGCGTTTTCTGATAAAATGCCTGAGTAAAAAAAACAATATGTGTAAGGCTGTAGAGAAAGCCATTGAGCTTCTTTTTCAACTGGAAATTGCGCATGTTAATTATGAGGTTATTAGTCAGGACAAAAAACAGTGTTTTAACATTCAAGGCCGAAATGAGCTTCTGTGAAAATCCTAGAACTAAACTTCGATGTTATTACCTGTTAACTATCATGTTACCCCCCTCGAAACCCTCAATCGCGAACATTGATGTCCGCGAATTAATCGGCGCTCTCCGCAGGTCAGCGGTGAGAAACTGCGCCAATTGAGGAGTGCACTAGACAACGATGGCGGGTTAGGGTGAAATGTCCTCGAGAGGACTTTTTAGCGTAACCCGCCAACTCGGAGTTCTTCATCCATCATCATTGCAGCCGCATTTGAGCCAAGAACAATCTAAATACACGTCAATCGGCGAACTGCTGGCGTACCATTCGCCATGTGCAGTGACAACGCGATCGATACAGCAATATTTTCCTTCGTTGATTGATCAGCGAAGGACAGAGCAGCTGATTGTTCCACCTCTGATTGCTCTTTTTTTGGCCAGCTCTCTTGTATTGTGTTTCCGATTTTTCTTGTTAATGTTTTTGGTCCAGGAGAACATACCAAAAATAGTTATAACTGGCCGAGAGACCTGTCAAAGAAATAGCTGCTTCAGAATGCGCTAAAATGGAGATTTTAAAGTTATTATTTTTGAATTTTGTGTTTGCTTTGTTTTTTTTCTTTCGTCTCTGCTTATTTTTAGTTTACTAATCACTTTTGTCGTGACCCTGTACCTTCCTTTTTCTCGCGTAATCTTGAGAAAAAACAAAACACACATTGCCATTATCACCTTCGTAATCGATACATTACCACTTTCAAAAAGCATCCTGGAACTATGTTTCTTCAGAAAAACACAAGGAAGAATAACATCTCGCTGTTAAGATCTATACGAATAACGCGTTCGTTATAAACACAGCCAAAAATAAAATTATTTCTCACTCTTGCTGATATATTCGATATATTATGTAGTTTAGACGTGATAATCAATTTTCGAAAATTCGGCCAGACTCGGGGCATGGATTTAGGATACTAAGCAGTCGAAAAATCTGCACTACAAAATAAGTGACCATATTGCTTTGGGAATTTTTCCAAAAGATCTCTCTGATTATTGCAAGAATTCTCCTAATATTCATCCGAATCCAATGAAAGACAGTTTTCCGAATTTATTCATCTATCCTGGAGAATTGAATATCAGCTATTTCGTCCTTTACTGCGAAGTTCTATTCTTCCAGTGTATCTTTCCTGAATTTTTTTGCCGACAACTTTCGGATTTGGTGAAATGTGGATTTTGCAAAGATGAAAACGACAACTTGTGTGTTTTATTTCTTCTTTTTGTTTAAGTTGCCTAAGAAAACAAATATTTTATGGCCAAAACAGAAGTGAATCATAGAGTTCCTATGAAAACAGACCAAAGGAGAAGCCACGCTGACCTGAAATTCCAAAAAGACTTCGAAATTGAGCTTTTAAGAATACTGGGCAAGCTACTCTTCTGACGAAGTATTCGGCCGATTTAACCTCAATTCGTAATTTTAGTTTAATCCAAAAACATTATCAAGAAGAATGGGGGAACACAGAACATCAAACTAGAGAAAGAGAGAACAAATAGAGGAAAAACAATTAGCTAAACGGATCGGTCAATGAAAGCACGAATATCATATCTGACCAGAAAATGTGACTTTCATTATATACGGAACACAACGTGGACTGAAGAAGGAAGAGTGCACGCTTATCAAAAACTGATTTTAGCTCTCGTCGCTGCAAGAGCTAATATTTTTTTTGAAAGTTGCGACGGTTGGTGTACATGAACGACGGGTAAAGAACCCAGGGGAGCCTATCAGGGATTGTATGCATGAAGGTTTCTAAAAGGGTTAGGCTATCCCATCAGTCACTATCGCCACAAAACTTGGTTACAATGAGCAGCTACGTGATGGGAGAGACTAATACGTTGGCATGTCCCCATTTTAAATGTCAACGTAAACGGCCCCAGTAGCCAACCCCTCCGTGGCTGGGTGGTGTAGCGCAATGTCGCCCTGCTGCTGTCGGCACGGTCAGTGGTTCGATTCCGCGCGCAACCACTTTTTAACAAGCATGTGCAACACTTTAGGATGTCAATCATCTTGCGTACATTGTAAACAACGGAGCATGGTGCAAAGAGATGTATCGGTGCCATTGAAACAGAACTTGCGAGATCGCCTCCCAGGGGGGTGTAAATTTTGCAAACAATTATGTATGCGGCAGTTCCCAGTAAGATTGAGGGTAACAACGATGTCTCGAACATCAATTCCTCCTCGTGACTCTGACATGATCATGGTTCTGAACTCTGAGTTCTGTCTAGTTTACTACCGCCCCAGCTTTTTCAAAACAATGCATCACTGATTTGCCGATTGACAAAGTGTTAGGTCCTTACTATAGTTGTACACAAACGAATTTTTTTTCGTTCGTTTTCGTTCGTTCGAAAAGTGGTCGGACGGTTTTTTTTTTCAAATATTGTTCGTTCGAAATTTCGTCCAACGAAAGTTTTTCGATTTTCGTCCTTTCGATTTTTTTTCGAACGAATTCCCAATTTTCGTTTGTTCGAGATCTGATTTTTTTAATTCTTTCGATTCTCAAGACGGTTCTCGAACCCTATGTTACCCTCCTTCGTTATTTCTGTGGTTGAGTTGTCGTAGACGAGACCGAAACACTCGGATACTTGACTAAGTTATCCTTGGTGCCCGAGAATTTAAAGCCTTTTTCGCTCACATGAGTCCGGGCGGAGCAAGCAGCGGGCGACGCGGTTGGTCGTGCCAAAATATAGCACTGATTAGAAGACTTCGACATGATAAGCTCGATAAGCATCACTTTTACCGACTTGAAACTAGGAAGAAAGACTATACATGCCTTCGACTTGAATGCTCGCGACTTCAGTCGTAATCGGACACATGTGGAAAATGTATTCTATGACTAAACGTTGTAAACGAAGCGCCTAGTCCAGTTTCGAAACAAATTGAATTACTGAAAGTTTCCGGGAAAATTCCAAAATTTTCAGTGAATATCGAAAAAAATCCGAAATTTTGGGCGACTTTCGTAAAAGATCGAAATTTCAATTAGGTTTAGAATTTATTTATTCGACCTCCATATTTTCGAAAGTTTTTCGAAATTCGTTCGTTCGAAATGTTGTGAACTAATTTTTATCTATTTTTCGTTCGTTCGAAAAGGTTTCGAACGAAAAAAAATTCGGGTGTCGTTTGTTCGAATTTTTTTCCGAAATTGCACAACTATAGTCCTTACCACACAAGGTGCCTGGAAAGTTCCTGCACTTTTTAGGTAGCGTTTCAGGTTAAGAAAACTACTTCTGAATTGTCAAATCGCATCACTTCAGAAGCCGAAAGCTTTATCAGAACAACGAAGAGAAACTCAACCACGGAGCGGACCAACAAATGCTCAAAAGTGCCTCCAAAAGCTGTTGGAAAAGGTGGTCACATCGTTCATTGGTCGGCGCTGGTCGCATTGCTAGCCTTAGGAAATCCTCTTCTCATGTCAGATTAGGACATCCTTCCCTCATAGTGGCTAATCGCCAAATTCGTCACCAGCTGTTTGAAAAAGCTCGAGCAGAAGAATTTTTATTTTAAGAGGGCTGAACACTGACACAACCGGCCACTTCAACAACTTCTGTTTCGTGAACTTCTTCCTGTGACTCTGAGGCAAAGATGCTCGGCCGCAGAACTAGTCCAAATCGAGCTCAATGAAATTTTGATTCGATTCACCCTGTGCCGGAAAAAATTCTCAGGAAAACGATACGCTACCTTAGATGCGTTGAGAACGGCTTTGATGCATGGATTGAACCAACTCTTGCGATCGCTCGCGCGTTGCCTAGGAGCGCGTGGTCAGTTGCGCCTCTGTTTTCGGCAGCGCTAGAAGTTCTATACTGCCTTTATTCGGGAATGCACAAGTTCCCCTTTTCACCCGCACACGCTGCTACAGTAATGCATCACTGCGGCGCAGTCTGTGACGAGCCCGTTTCCTCCCTCCTCATGTGGCAGGCATCGACTGTCGCATGACCATCGTTCATTCGTCCGCATGACAGGCGATCATGCTCAGAGAAGATGAGTTTTTGAATTTTTTTCGCCGTCTTACGTTGTTTCGATAATAATTTAAATGTCGTCCTAATGGGATGAGGGTAAATGACCCATGGATTTGAAACAGTAGATTAATGTTCAAAAAGAAAGATTTTTTTGGTAAAAAACAGAGAATAGATGTTTTCTCAATTTCTTGGTAGAGCGAAGGATTGTGTAATGCTTCATTTACACCCTAACCTTTAGCCAATACGATGACATTTGAATTATCACCGAAACAACTGAAAACGGCAAAGAAAAATTGAAAAAAACTCACCGTCTCTGAGCATGATCGCCGGTCATACGGATGACTGGACGGTGGTCATGCGAAAGTCGATGCCTGTCGCATGGGGTGCTGACCACAGACCGCGCCGCCGTGGTGCATTACTGTAGCAGCGTGAACGGGTGGAAAGGGGAGCTTGTGCACTCCCGAATAAAGGCAGTATACAATCGCGCAAGAGAAAGTCGAGTGCCCACAATCCACATTGTTGGCATTCCCCACAGAATCCTTGTGAGGTTGGTGGGGACCAGGGGTGAGCGCAAATGAAATTTCAAATTTCGTAAATCGTAAAACGTAAATCGTAAATCGTAAACAGCAAACGATAGCAATAACCACTAAAAATGTTATTACCATGGTGAAACACGAGAAACTACCTACTGTCCTACTTTCCACCGTTTCACATGCTAAATACATATAAGGCTGCGTTCAGTATTTGCCAGCTAACCACGTTTAACGGGTATGGTATACTTTCTCGCTGTCATGAGCGGCACGCATGAAATCTAGCACAAATCACGGCGGGACCCGCATCGGAGCAACGGCATCGGTTGCCGTAGGAACAGTTATCGCGCGTGAGCTACAATGACGTGTCGTGGAAGGCTGACATATGTACTGCAAATGTGCCGAAGCCTGTCGCTGTTCACCGCACTGCGAATGCGACAGGTTTGAAGGGCGGGAGCTCCGCGACAGGCGGTCGCTGTCGTTGTGCAGAGCGACGCAACCGCGTCTTGTAAAAATATACAGGGACACTATTATACTCTTAATACCTCTTCCAAAACGCTAACGCCGTTGTAAGCGTAAAACAAGCCAAAATGACCGTATTTGAGCGATTCTTAATGGCCCAATTGGAGAACTCTTCCCATTTGCTAGCGGAACCGCAACACCGATTATACAGGCGGTAGAGATCGCACTGATATGGACATCGAGTTCCCCACTGAAGGTTGGCTCAAACTCGGTGCACATAGAGTTCGCGCAATCATTCTAGTCTCATTAATAAACGCGGCTGCGACGGTAGATCACCCCGCGCGAATCGAAACCCCATTCTCCAGTGAGGCCGCCAATCCCACACGGCCAGCCGCCTGGTCCAAGCGTCAGACTAAACTGAAAACGGAAACCATACATACGTTGAAAAATATGGCACCGAGCTTGCGCCAACCCTTAATAGAGATCGCAAAGTAAAAGCCTGATCCGTGGAAACTCTACATTAACTATAGCTCAGTATCGGTCGCCCAGCGCAAGTTATACTTTTCTTATATCCACTAGGTTTGCGGAATCAAAGCTTCATGGAGGCAATACTGTAGACAATACTAAGGCAACGTAAGCACAAAAAACGCTTTCTAACTTTGCCACTTTGTGTATAGATAGATCCGTGGCTTGTTTCCTCGAGAAAAAAACATTTAAATCCAAACCACGGCTGGCGCGGCGGTTTGAATCCCAGCGGCGGCTGGCTGGTTATTATCAGTCAACCGCAGGTGAGATTTAAACCGCCGCGCCAGAAGCGGTTTGAATTTGAATGTTTTTTCTTGAGGCAACAGCAACGGACCTAACCATAGTTTAGTCTCCATAGTTAAAGACAGTGTTCACGATAAAAGTCAATTTCTGTTTTTCCGCCATCTTGAAAACGGTCCCATGCTGATTTCAATTATGTCCCTCAAATCGTACAAGACCCCCTGGAAACGGAGTTATAGCCCCTCAAAATTCAGCTAGGGAAGTATTGTGGACCAGTTGTCCGAGGCTGGTAACTATCGTTTCTTGCAGCCGATGTGTGCCAGCTGACCTGAGTAAAGAGAAACCTTGAGAGTGAAGGGAAGAACGGGGCTTACGATCGGAAACTATCGCTCATTTAAAGGCAGTGGTCGCGATCAAAAATGCATGTCGTCTTTTTCTCTCTAAACCCTTTTCTGGGTCTCGAGTAGTAGGACCTAAAAGAAAAAATCGCGAAAAAACCACTGTTTTGGGCCAAATTTGAAGCCTGAACTTTATTGTCTTTTGATGGTGGACGAGACCACCCCACTTCATTGACATCGATGACCTCTTATATCAAGAACATCAGCTGGCTTGAAATTGAATTTCAATCAATGAACCTTCGGATTTATGTACACATCTAGTCAAAAACATTGACTGGAATGCTTTCTTTCATTGTTCAAGTGTTTTTATTAGGTAAATTTGCATTTATTTCTCCCTCTCAATGTCGACAATTTTTGACTGCTCAGCATGAGAATGCGATCATTTTCGTCGGCGCTGTGCATGTGTGCACGAACTAGCATCTTTGGGCCTTAAAAACCCTAATTCTAGCCCGTTTTTCACGGCGCTACCTTCATAGTTTCTCAGCTATTTTTGATCCAAGCTGACTTTTGAAGTTGTTTCGAAAACGTTTTTCATCGTGATCACTGCCTTCAACCATGAATTCAGTGGAGGGGAACTGTTATAGGACGTGGGCGGAGTGGCCCAATGGGTTGGCTGGCCCACGAGATTTTCACTCACTTACCGGCCGTTTTCCGTCGCACTTCCGTTCTAAATCTTCTAAGAGGGACCCTAAGCGTACGTTTTAACCAAAAAAACGTGCAGCTTATTCTTCGTGAACACTTCCTTTAAAGAATGTAGCCAAAGCGCCCACTAAACGCTCGCGTTTGTGAGAGGTAACGGTTTCAGAAAAAAAAACGAAGATGACGAGGAGAAACTGACTGGAGGAAGCGATTTTGAGCTTCAAACTTTTTTGAGTAAAAAACGAACGCTCCTCTTGTTGATTTTTGTGGACTCTGAGTTGACGTAATCTACTCAAAAGGCGGGGCGGACCAGGAGCACTATTTGCGATTTTCGGGAATTAGGACAGTTGATCTTCATAAAGAACTTGAAGACAAGACGAGTTTTCGACAACTAGTTCCCAGATCTGATTTCTTTTTCAATGAAAAACCACTGCCGATGATCGCAGGTCAACGCTTGGCAGTGATAGAGACGTGTCGGTGTTGACGACAATAACTAAACCCAAGAAGGCCGGGCTTGCCCCACTGAGGGAATCTTCAAATCGTTTTTTTCGCCTCTGGGAAGGCTTTTGGATCCGTTTTTTAACACATTTCTGTTTCTGAGGGCAGCCAACATTGTTTTTCATAGGAAAGTCAAGGACGGAGTTTATAGTGAACCACTGCCTTTGATGATAATATTAAAGAGTATGGAAATATTTCAGATATCAGCAATCCACTTATGCATAAAGCCAAACACCCATTCTTAGCGCTCAAAATTACCAAGGAACGGAATAACAGAGGTAAAAGAAAAAAGAAAAATAGATTGAATTCTCTGGATGTTCAAAATGTTATCGATTACATAGAGAGAGAAGGAAAAGATGGGTTGGATGTTATGAAAATATATAGTTTGATAAAACACATGAATAAAAGAAATACACGAAAGCTCATAGAACTATCACAGTCGGATTCCTTCCTATCTAGTATCTCAAAGAAAACAAGATTTCTGATTTTGTGCCTTCTTACTCATTTCCACTATCATTTGAAATGTAACGAAAGGCGAGAAAATGAACAAAACATTACTACTACCTGAAAGTGAGTTATTTCGATAATGTTTCTGTTCGGATTATTTTCAATAGAATTTTCAATAGCCCAGATTTGTCTAACCTTGTTCCTAACACTGAGATAGAACGTTATAAAACAGTAAAAGTGGTTCATATTTATGAGAAACCTTATCCGGCATTGTTTTCAACTGTAATGAAGTGTTAAAAGCTTTAGGTAAGAGTAGCACCCAAGAAATATGTATTATCAGATGGATGCATTTGTGAATATGGTCGGGATGAATACAAAGATTATATTGATCCTCATCATCAACACATAACAGGAAATATAAATATAATAAAAATTTCTATTCTCAAAGAAATTTTGAATAAAGGATATACAACAGAAAAGTTGAATAACAGGAGTGCAATAACACAAACTTTTTTCGACGCTACAACGAAATTCATCAGCTATATGCAAAAATAAGTACAAGCTGGATGTCATGAAAAAAAAAACTTGCAATTGCATTTCAAAAAACAGTACAGAAAAGACTAAAACCAATACTGCAAGGGACTTCCTTAAAGGCAGTGTTCACGATAAAAAATGTGTTTCAGTTTCCACTAGGAATGGGTAGTGGAGGGGCACACTGTAACGCTGACGTCGAAAGAACGCATGAAAACGAGCCAGGAAAAGCTTCAAAAGAGCCTAAAGTTGCCATTTCGAGCGCAAGGCAAACCTCAAAAGCGCATCACACGCCCACCGACGTAAACAAATGAATGCTCAGAATCGTGAGATGAGCGATGATTTCCAATCATTAGCCCCGTTCTTCCCTTCATTCTCAACCTCTCTCTTTACTCAGGTCAGCTCGCATAGATCGGCTGCAAAAGACGCAAGTTACAAGCCTCGGACAACTCGTCCACCATTTTCCCTAGCTCAATTTTTGAGGGGCCATAACTCCATTCCCAGAAGGTCTTGTACGATTTCAGAGACATCATTGGAATCAGCGTGGGGCCATTTTCAAGATAGGTGGGAAAATAGAAAAACAATTTCCATCGTGAACACTGCCTTTAAAGGCACAGTACACCCTCAGAGATGAATTTTGTGATTTTCATTTGTTTGTGTAGTAGACCCCTCCTGTATAACACGTGCCAAGTGCGGGATCTCAATTCCTCCAAATAAGCGAGATATAAGCTGCCACCACAGGCCCGACCCCCTTCACTCACCACCACAGGCCCGGCCCCCTTCCTGGTTTTTGACCCCAATATCAGCCGGATGGATGGATGAATTTCGACCGTGTCGCGTTCTTCAACCCAATTCCGGACTATCTCCTTGTCCTGGCTCGCTCTCGCCCAACGATTGCGAATGAAGAGAAATACAGGTCCGAGACAACTCGTCCACCAAATTTTCACCTTCAACATATGGGCATATTTAATGAGCCGTAACTTTCTTCATAGGGGGTCTTGGGCGAATTTAGTGATACCACTGTGATCAGCGTGTCACCCCCTCCAAGATCAGCATGAAAGCTGAAAAATAATTTTCTGGGTGTCCTGTGCCTTTAAGTAGGCAGTCCAATAGCTTGATACCTTATGAAATTGTGAGTTACCCATCATCTACGCTTTACCGAAATTACATAAGGATCCCATAAAATTCAGATTTAATACGAGAGCAAGAAGCAGCAGCATGAAACCATTATCAGTAGAACTACAAAAAATTTTCACGTTTCTCAAGACACATTTTATTAATTATACCAATGTGAGTTACCAAAGGAAGGGAGAACTCAAGGCCTATTTGTCTATCTCTAAAAGTAACATAGCAGCTGAATTTTGTGGATTGAGTACCAATGGGGTTCAAGTTTTTTTCTGCTGATTTTACGGATATGTTTACTAAACTTCCACACAGGTTTGGTCTGTACAACATGAAGAATTTTCGAAAATTTTCCTCAAAAGTGCTAATAAAAAATGGATAGTTACCAATGGGTACAGAGTGTTCCATAGAGATTATGAGCTGGATAAAGGTGGTTCCAGGTATTATATCATCACAGACTTGAGATATCACATTGACTAACTTGACATTAGTAAAGAAATAATGAATAATAGAATACACACAAAATTGCATGATAAGACAGATGATTTTGATTTCAGAGTCAAAGGCAGTGGTCACGATGAAAAACATTATCGAATAAACAAAGATCAGTTTAGATCGAAAACAGTTAAAAAACTAGGAAGGTAGAGCGGTGAAGAACGAGCTAGAATTAGAGTTTCTAAGGCCAAAAGATGCCAGTTCGTGGGCTGTCTGCAGCTGGACACTAGAGTGTTGCCCGAATATTCGTTTATTCGAATATTATTCGAATATTCGAATTATTCGAATATTCGAATATTCAAAGGAGTAGATTATTCGGGTTATTCGAATAATCGAATATTCAAAGAAGTGGAATATTCGTTTACTCGAATATTCGAATATCCAAAGAAGTGCAATACTAGGGAGACCTAGCGAAGTTTCCGCTCAAGAAAACTTTTATGTGCGCCAACTTCCTGAGGCAAACTAGTTTGTCAAAACGGTGTTGACTGTCTTCCGTCTACCCGAAAGTTGCTGTCCGTATGGATTCTCCTGAGCAGAACTGGCTGCCGGACATTTATACAAGCGCGTAGGGCATAAAAAGGCTGGCATAAAAAAAACAAAACATAAGAAGCCAGCGGTAGATCGTCGGTTGCTACCTTACGGCCCTTCCCGTCTCCTCCCAACCTCTGTCCTTCCTTCAGATTTTTAAAGCTCCCAAGCGAATACTCTCGCATTACTATCTCTGTCATGATAAGGAAAAACGTGTTATTTCTCTAACTGACCTACGCTATGCCAATGTTCACAATGAATGAAATATGTACCTACGTGGATGATTATCTTTCGAGAAGCAGATTTCGATGAGCTCAGACTTTCAGCGTATGTGAACTAATTTATGGAAGTTGGTAAATCGAAAGCACTGAGCGGGTGTAATGAGTGACGAACAGAGCTGCTGTTGTGGAGCTGTGGAGCTGCTGCCTGTTTCCTGAGATTGGCAAGGAAATGCCTCCGGAGCTCTGCGCCCTCCACAAAACGCGTCGCACGCTTCTCAAGATACACGTTTTCCTACCTGTTTTCTTCGCTAGAAACGGTTAAGAATCAGCATGAAAAAATTGAAAAATCTCGTTTTTCTAAATTCTACACTCTAAGTGACGTCCTGCACACTCCGATTGCGGTCCTGCAAGCTTTCTATGGCCTCCTGCACTCTCCCACTCGGGATCTGTACACTTATTATGACGTGCTGCACACTCCCATTGGGGTCCTGCATACTCCCACTGGGGTCCTGCACACTTTATATGGCGTCCTGCACACTCCCACTGGGGTCCTGCGCATTTTCTATGACATTCTGCTCACTCCGATTTGGGTCCTGCACACTTTCTATGACGTTCTGCACACTCCCACTGGGGTCCCGCAAATTTTCTATGACGTTCTGCACACTCCCTACTGGCGTCCCGCACACTTTATATGACACCCTGCACACCCCCATTGAAGTCCTGCACACTCCCACTGGGGTCCTGCACATTTTGTGTGACGTTCTGCACACTCCCACTGGGGTCCTGCACACTTTCTATGACGTTCTGCACACTTCCACTGGGGTCCCGCAAATTTTCTGTGACGTTCTGCACAATCCCACTGGGGTCCTGCACACTTTCTATGACGTCCTGCACACTTCCACTGTGGTCCTGCACACTTTATATGACGTCCTGCACACACCCACTGGAGTCCTGCACATTTTATATGTGCTGCACACTCCCCAAATCCTAGGGATTCTGTACAGCGTCCCGTACACTACTACAGAATACCTGTCGCTACGATTAGAGCGTAGCCCCTCTAGCGCTAGATGGCTCATGGAGGTTTTCATGACCCACGGCCAAATGTGCGCTCCACGGACAAACTTGGTTGCCCCGAGTCGCGCAAGAGGTGGTTCACGCTGATTTTTTGGTGATCGATATATGTCCTACCCACCCAAATGTCGGTACCATTTCATCCAGTTTTGATCGGCCATTGCCGAGATCCGCGGGACAGACACACACACACACACACACACACACACACACACACACACACACACACACACACACACACATACACACATACACACATACACACACACACACACACACACAAACACACACACACATACACACACATACACACACATACACACACACACACACACACACACACAGACACACACACACACACACACACACACACACACACACACACACACACACATACACACACACATACACACACATACACACACACATCAGGACATAACTGCTTTAAGTATAAGGATTCGGTTTATTCGAATATTCAGCACGAATAATTTGAATATTCGACAAGATCGCACTCCATTTTGCCCTGATTTTACATTTCAAACATCTTAGCGTAGTGACTACTAATTTCTCACAATTCTTCAGTACCTCATAAATATAAAGTTACTGTGCTTATCTGGATTAAATTCCAGTCCGCATTTGCGCCTCGACACGCTTTACGGCCGCCGTTTCCAGCTCCAAGGCCGACACGATATGGCTTTTTTATACAGTTTTCTTCAATTTTGTTTAGTTTCCAATTTCTAAAACCCACCTAGAGTCAACAGATCCGCAGCTGCGGCGCTGGAAACTCTTCCGACTCGAAAGCGCGCGGCCGCAAAGCGTGTCGAGACGCAATTACGGACCGGAATCGGACCCAGATAAGCACAGTATAGCAGGTATTTACAATATATTAAATCGCTCGTAGGATTTTGTCAAAACGCTAGAAATGCCCATTTCACTTTAGTTATAGAGAAAAGATTAAATCTCGAGCGGTTCATAAGTAAGCAACATGGAAATTTCTCACGATGGTAGCCAGAATGAGCCATTTTCATGTGTATTTTCATTAAACTGGTTCGAGGTAATGCTATTTGTCTACTTTCCCGGTGAACTTCACCTGAATTCTGACGGAAAAGCCCAAGTTCTCTCCTTCCATAATGCTGGACATGGTTTCCAGTATACATTCCATCCGACGGAGTCGGTTTCGGATATCCGGGTCGGATAATCCGATCGGATAATTATCCGAAATCCGATCCGACGTCAAAATGGCGATTTCGGATTGATCCAAAATCCGATCAGACGAAAAAACACGATATCCGAAATATCCGATATCCGGAAAAGTTAAAGTCGAAGGATCCGATCAGAAAACCGGATAATCGGATAGAAAAACGGTTCAAAACGGATATTCGATCGAATCAAAATCGGATAATTTCGGATGAAAATCGGATAATTTCGGGCAAAAATGGATAGAATTGCGTTCATTTCACTCAATTCAACACTCGCGCCCTAAAGGTAATTCTTGACCCACTGCTCACTGTTTGTGCCTTGTTCGAAATTTGACATCAATTTGACATCAATCAGTCGAAGATCTTCAAACATGACTTGTTTCATGGTCACCATGATGATTTGTTGTATTTTTTTCAATCTGGAGGTTCGCTAGTACCGGTCCAACTGCTCAAGTTAAAGGCACAGTCCAACCTCAGAGTTAATTTTTGATACTATGGTCCGGTCGCCGCCTTTAGCAACCCTGCCAAGCGCGAAATCTCAATTCGCTCAAATAAGCGAGAAAAAGCGAGGAAAAAGTCGGCCACGCCCCTTGAAAGAAAAAATGGGTAACGCCCACTGACAGGTTTCCGACCTCAATAGGGAAGAGACGCGCGTATGATTTTCATCAAAACCTATGTTCTTCGATTTGTTTTTGGTCTGGCTTTAAACTGTGGCCTGCTTCAGAACCATGGCTGCGAATAACGAGAAAATACAGGCTCGAGACAACTGGTCGGCGAACTTCTAGCCGTTCAAAATTAAAATTTTTGAGGAGCCGTCACTCCGTTCTTAATGAGTTCTGAGCGATTCTGGAGACACCATTGTGCTCAGCGTGAAATTTTCTCTAAGAAAGGCAGGAAAACGAAAAATCGATTTTGAGCTTGTGGCTTTAAAGGCAGTGGTAGCGATCAAATATGCTTGTCTTCTTTTACTCTCTAAACCCTTTTCTGGATTTTGAGTAGTAGGACCTATAAAGACAAATTTCGAAAAAAAAAAACGCTGTTTTGGGCCAAATTTGCAGCCTGAACTTTCTCGTCTTCTGATGGTAGACGAGCCCTTTCCACATCCCTTGAAATTGAATTTCAATCAATGAACATTGACTCATCTAGTCAAAAACATTGACTGAAGTGTTGCTTCCACTAAACTGTTTTTATTCAGTAAATTTGCAATTGTTTTTTTTTCCTCTTAATGTCGATGATTTTTGATTGCTCGGCATGAGACTGCGATCTTCTTGAACGGCGCTGTGCACGTGTGCACGAACTGGCATCTTTGGGCCCTAGAAAAAAAATCATAGCCCGTTTTTCACCGCTCTACCTTCCTAGTTTTTCAGCTGTTTTCGGTCTAAGCTGATTTTTGTAGCTTTTTTTCTATGGCGTTTTTCATCGTGACCACTGTCTTTAACTATTGCTTAAAAATTTCCCTAAACCGGCGATTTGCTTGTTTCTACGAATAATATATGGAGATTGCGTTTCGTTTTAGTAAGGTAATTGCTTAAATACGCGGGATTTAATCACAAGTACTACTAAGAATTTTTCTTACCCGTGTTTTCATCCGAATTATCCGGTGAATCCGTTTTTATCCGATCGGATATCCGATAACCGATCCGATCAAAAATCCTCGGTTCGGATAGGATCCGTTATCCGAAATTCTCGTTTGGGCCAATATCCGTTTTATCCGATGAGTCGGTTTTGCGAAATCGGCAATATCCGAAAATCCGATCCGACGCAAATTTGGCCATCGGATGGAATGTATAGTTTCCAGCCACCTAGGACGACCAGCTGTATGTAGTCTCAAGTTCGTGCCAGATCCTGAGCCGCTCAACGTCTGTTGTCGCCCAGACGTCTCATGGAGCTGCGAAGCGAGATATTACACGGCGAGTTCCCAGTGACATGGTGTTGACCTCAACGACTAACTACGAATTGTCGCTGAGTTTTTTTTGAGTTGTCGCTGAGATTCCGGAGTAGGGCACGGCTAAGCAGCACTAGGAAGTTCGCCATCGCATAAACCGCGCTTAACTCAACTGAACTCAACTAAGCTAAACCAAACAAGACCTTGGCGGCAATTTAGCGGGTATTTTGCGGCTTTTTCACGGCGAGCATTATTTGGCGACTATTTCGCAGCCAGCATTATTTAGCGGCTATTTCGCGACTATTACTCGGGAAAAAGGCATTTTGCGTCTGTTTCACGGCTATTTCTCGGTCAAAGCTCGGAGTACACGCTCGTAAACGTGGTTGAGATAACTACGGAATTATAATGGTACGGCTCAGAAAACAACGCCTACGCATTTTGAAGCGTCAAAGACGACCCGCAATGACGCTCCGCCCTTGTATTTGCGTCCTCCTAAAAAAAAGGGGTGCTGGGCTATTCCCACCATCGGCGACGCTTGTGGGTGGTACAATAGGTACAATAGGTAAACCACAAACGGAAATTGACCAGCACCCCTGTTTAGGAAGACGCGAATGCAGGGGATACAGGTGCGGGGCCGACTCCTCAGTCATGTAGCGTCACTTTTGGTCGTTTTTGACGCTTCAGAATGCGTAGGCGTTGTGTTCTGAGCCATGCCATTCAACTTCCGTAGTTAGTATCTCAACCACGTTTACGAGCGTGTATGCTGAATTTAAGTGACAAGAGTGCAGCCGGTTCAATTACCCAAGCATGCGGTACATTGGCCCCGCCCAGCACCTGGAAGCCCTGCCCATCCGGTGGGGGCCTCAGTGGAGGTTGGGCGACCCAGCCGCGACGAGTGGGTGTACCGACCACGCTGCGTGTCGGTGCGTCGACCGCGATGCGTGTCGACGCGCCGACCGCTACGCGTGTCGGTGTGCCGACCGCGATGCGTGTAAGTGTGCTGACCGTGATGCCTGTCGATGCGCCGACCGCGACGCGGG
This sequence comes from Aplectana chamaeleonis, assembly GCA_029168955.1. NCBI lineage: Eukaryota > Metazoa > Nematoda > Chromadorea > Rhabditida > Cosmocercidae > Aplectana > Aplectana chamaeleonis. The sequence continues at coordinate 1,240,725 of JAPDOI010000199.1, forward strand.
TCGGTGAAGAGTAGTTCCTAAGCCACATAAAAGTCTTGCAGGATGTGAACCGCTGCTAAATAGGCCGCTAAACGCGACAGGTCAAAATGTGAACAGCCCGACAAGAGGCAGACGTCGCTGGGCAACGAGCAGTTGTCAGGATTACAAAGCGAGCGATTTGAGTTGTCGAGAGGGTGCAGTTTATGAGATGACAACTTCTCAACCTGTTGTCGATGCCCCAGTTTGCCTGAGTGGATTGGATGGGATAGTACGAAATAGAGTGTTGCCCAAATATTCGTTTATTCGAATAATATTCGAATGATTCGAATATTCGAAGAAGTGGATTATTCGGGTTATTCGAATAATCGAATATTCAAAGTAGTGAAATATTCGTTTATTCAAATAATCGAATATTCGAAGAAGTGGATTATCCGAATTATTCGTTTATTCGATTATTCAAAAAAATTATTCGTTCCAACACTCTACTGGACACCCCTGCAGAAATGTACAACCGTCAAGTCCGATGTGTCCGCAGCTACGGCCCACGTGCACCATACCATACGCGCATTTTTCAAAATACGAAGTCAGTGGATAGGAAGTTGTTCTCATGGATTTCTACCGCAGAAGGGTTTTTTTCACAACGAATCATTATAAATTACTCTTGTGTCAACGTTTTAGGGAGGAAATGCTCAGATTATGACACATCTAACCTTGTAGTCAGCAAAGTGACTTTTGTTTTATCCTGAAGTGTTCAATACAGAAATTTGAGGCGCAGAGCCAAACAATGTAATCCATTTTTCAGACCTTGAAAATATTAGGGTGAAATGTCTTATATATTCAAGTACCAATCTTTAATGAGGGCCGATCTTAGAAACCCGAATTGGACTGCGAATCAGGAGAAATTTAGATTGGACGGTGCAGCCTTCGGCCCAACGAATACTACGTAGAGGGAGGGGTACCGAGATATCAGACGGCAGTACGTCAAATCAGAAGGCTAATCTGATGTAGGGCTGCAGTTCCCGCGTTATATTTATACCCTCGTCCTTCCCGTTGATCTTGGGGTCCCTCGCATTGATCCAGAATGCCTCGAGCGCTTTTCGCGCACTTGTTTTGGCCTCTCGCGCTACTATCTCCACTCTCACCTCAAAATCTTCCCCGTAATGGTAATTAACTCTGTGGCAACCCAGCGCAGTACTAATTCGCGCCTTTTCCTTCCCATCCAAGTGCTCTTTGATCCGCACATGCAGTGGGCGGGCTGTTTCGCCGATATATTCCTGGCCACAGCTCTGACATGTGATCAGATAAATAACCCCAGAAGCAATACAGTCACCTTCTCTGCCCGATGGGCAAATGACGCACTGTGGCGTGACACATGCGCGATCATATTGACGATTCCGCACTAATTGCCGTTTTAAATTATTGGGCGGGATGGCCACAAGAGATACAGTATTTTCCAATCCCGCTCTTCGAAGGCATTTTCTGACAGCGCGGCTCACATCGTCGGATATGAATGGCATCATGAAAGGAACTTTGCCGCTTTGTGGTATTTTGTGACTTCGCTGTCCTTCGCGGCCGTTCTGCGACCTGCACGCGTGTGGTGGTCCATAGCCATTAAGAGTCGCTATTTGACAAGCTAGGCTTTTTGACGCTTCACGCTCTTCCTCTCCGGAACACACAATTACAGAGATGCGAAACATGTTTCTGACAACTGCAAGTTTTGTCCGAGTGGGATGCGCGGACCGCCAGTGGACCAGAATATTCTTGTTCGAAGGTTTGCGGTACCATTTTGTGGTTTTTCTGCCTTCCGCTAGTTGAATCTGTACATTCAGAAAGGGCAACCAGTGTTCCGAAGGTTTTCCCGGGTAAGTTTTATGTGAGGGGAATGACTGTTCATCACGGTGAAACCTATGTCCATCTCTTCTTGCGCGGAGCAAATTATGAGACAGTCATCGGTGTATCGCCTGTAAAACAAGGGTAAGGATTCGAGCACAGGTGCTTCGATTTGGGACATGAAGGCGATGGCAAGCGTTGTTGCCAGCCTCTGCCCCATCGCCAGCCCCCTCAGTTGAGCAACGTACATATTTACCTGCCCATTTGAAAACAATACAACCGAAGCACTCCTTCAAAAGAACCATTAGGCTGCGTATCGAGAAACCGTGAGTATCTATATTGCTTTGATGTTCATTTAGATGCTCTAAAACTGCTTCCATAGCCGCGTCGTTACTTACGTTGGTGTAAAGCGCTGAAACATCAAAGGATTCGATTACACAGCTGCTGGTTAGTTGCGGATGCCGGAAATGGTCTAGCAAGGCTTGCGTGTTGGGTAAGTGCGCCGGAATGAATGGAAGAGGTTGTGTGAGCACTGCGCTGACAAACCAAGCAATTCGGTCCGTGAGACCACCCACGCAGCTAATAATGGGCCAGACCTTGACTGCGGTCGTTTCAATATCAATTGCTCGCCAGAACTACCAATAATGCTATGTTTTCCTGATCCACTACCTTCGGAGTAATCTTAAAAGCCCCAATCTAGCTGCTCGAGTAGTAGTGAAAAAAAAGTTATGAACCGAAATGTGAGCTCTGTAGGATTACTGCCATCGAGCTACAGTGACCTGTCATATTCTCGAGAAAAATCACAAAAGGACCTCAGATTCGTTTTCTACGCCCCAAACTACCCCCGGGGGCAAAGCTAGGACTAAATTTTTTTTTATCTATCCACTCCCGAAAATCGTGCTACTCCCCATATGTAGGGTTTCAGAGGTCGAGAAAAATTTCTCCCAAAACTTCGCCTGGGTTTTTTCGGGTTGCTGAACACGAATATAAGGTTCGTTTAACGTTTTCCGGGCGGTAACGGTAGGTCACGGTAAGAATAATACAATTCAGCTACCGTAGCTCATAGACTCCCATCCAGACAATCCCCCATCCAGACAATTTTCCCATGCTGTTTTTCGAGACGAACGTTGTTAGGGGTCTTCATGTGGAAGTTTATTGACAGTTTTTTCTGATAAATAAAAAACAAGCACTTCGAAAGAAATACACAACAAGAAAAACCAACATTAATGGTAATTTTTCAGGAAGTGGGTCAAACAGAAAATCCTATTGCTTTAGCAGCAAAACATAAAACTTAAATAATTACAACATCCAACTTCCTGGCATCTGCCGATGTCACTAGGGAAAAGCGTTGCGATCGGGCCGTCGAAATGACCGCGATCATTGTCCCGTAGATAGACTTTGGACTCGAGACTGCGTACAGTTGTTGGACTCAAAAAACATTGTGGCAAAATTAACGCAAGTAGACGGGATTGAACCTTGCATCCTCCGTCTGGTAGGTGACCGCCTTGGTCCAATCGGTTATCTCTGCACGGTGGCGCTGTCGAAGAGATAGGTAATATGGCGCTCAGCATTTTCGTCGTTTCGACCTCAATTCAAAAAATGACTAATAACTCTTTTTTTCCACTACTACTCGGGCAAATACTAGGATGTTATTACGACTACGCGGAAGGTAGTCTGTCAGGAAAACATGGAGGTATGGACAGTTCTTACATACAGACGGATCCGGTCATTCCCTTGTAAGAGTGGCTAAGAGTGAAATCAGCACTTACTTAGTCGCCAACTCAATAGAGTTGGCGATTCACGGTTTTTGAATTTTTCAAAATCGCGATTGTCCGAGATGATTATGCCCTTACAGAAAGTTTGTTTTGTTGAGAAGTTCATTTTTGTTTCGAAATTAATACTGGTGATCGTAGCGAAGAGATTATTTTCCAAAACTAGTGAACCTTGGAACAGGGTTTCTCAAGAGCTGAACTTGGAATTCCCAAAATATTGTCGTTCTCTGATCTTTTAAACAACGATTCACGGTTTTTGAGTTTGGAAGAAGTTTACAGCTTTCACGCACGGTATCATCAAGAATACTAATCGGCAGCTCATTCTAGTCATGCGGTCACGCGGTTTGGTTGCGGTGGCTCGCCATTATCAAGTTCGCGGACGAGCTATGCAGATGCGGCTCTGGCCCAAAACCATACCGCGCCGAACCAGAAATTTAGCCGCGAGGACAAGGTCAAGCGGGCCATTGTGTAGGCAGTCAGCGAAACTTTCGTTCTTGATTCGGAACTAACAAGCCCATCCGAATAGTATTCTGGGAATTACCTTTTGACAACCAGAAACCATTCGTTGAGGAATCACAAAACCGCGCTGGACCTGGATTTTTTATAAGTTTAAAAGCAGCATGCACCCTCGCGAGCGTGGTCGAGGTTACTACGGAAATAGAACATTATGACTCAAATTGCAATGCCTATGCATTTTGAAGCGACAAAAACGACCCACAATGCCGTTACACGAGTGCGAATTTGGCCCTACCTCTGTATTTCTCCTCTCAGTGTATTCGCGGTCCTGCAAAACAGGGGTGCTGAGCAAAATCCACCGTAGGCGACGTTTGTTGGTGGTAGAATAAGTACCATGAGTAAACCACATACATCGGTGACGATGGGAATAGACCAGCACCCCTGCTTTCGAGGAGGGCGGCAAATACAGGGGGCAGAAGAATACAGGGCGGGGCCAACTTCTCCATCGTGTAGCGAAATCGAGGGTCGTTTTTGACGTTTCAAAATGCGTAGCCGCTGTTTTCTATTTCCGTGGTTATCTCAAACGCGTTTCACGTTTTGTTTGTGGTCGCGTATGCTGCCTTTGAAGGCAGCATACACGCTCACAAACATAGTCGAGATTTCAGCATCAATAGGCTCGCTCGGCACCTACCTTATCGTCAACGGTGTTTGAAGCGCTTAAAACCATTCAGGCTGACAATATTTGACAATGTTTGAGCAATCCTGTCTCGCACGCCCGTATTTTCACACCCTTTCGAAAAGAGAAGGATGAGTTGAATTCGAGAAAGCATGTGATATCTGAGAGCGATAGCTTTATCAAATAGGAGTGCACGAGAAAAACAGCTTGATATACCTGAATATAACATGTCTGTTTACCGATGAAATTCCATTTCAAAAGTCAGCCGTAGTGGAGCGGGATTTCTGAAAATGGATGAGATTTAATCGGCATTTAGACATGTTGTATTCAGGCAAATCATGATGTTTCTCTCGTGCACTTCCTTTTAATAGTTCAATCATTCTCAACTATCACATGTTTTCTCAAATTTATCATTCTGTTACTCGAAAGGGTGCGAAAATACGGGCGTGCGAGATAGTATCGCTCAAACATTGTCAAATGTTGTCATCCTGGATGAATTTCAGACGTGTGGTGCTTGAGAAAACGCATTAGATTCCCGTCACCTTGAGGAGATTTCCGTTTATCTACAGCTGATAACGGTCTTCGAATAAGCCCTCTAGATGAGCACTGTGGTTATCTGAGAACTCGTAGACTCGAAGCGTTGAACTACCGTGGAATTTAGATCGAATCAATGTGCCCCTACAGTTCTACAGGATTTTCCCTACAGGTCACCGGAAATTGATAGGTAGTTCACACGTATTTCCAGAGAAGTTGGACGGAGTTGCCCGTTGTAGGGAAATTCATATAAATCTTGCATTGCTATTCCTCACATTTCGCCCCATTCTCCTTTAGTGCTGAGTGTTATTCCAATACCTAACCGCACCTGGCTCCTCCCCAGGTGTGCACTTGTTGTGTTCACCAAAAATCAGACTATAGTGCCATTTCTCTGCTTCTTGACTGCATGTTGGTGCAAGAGTAAGGTATGTAAGTCAAGGCACCTGTACTCTCAGTGAAGTCAGAGGCAGAGCCCGAGAAGTGAACCCTTCAGACCGAAACTAAACGGTGGAGCCCCACCTCGACACGGCTCGCACGCATCGCTGTTTAGATTTTAGCGTTCGAAGTCGCGTCAAAGCTATTATCAGCTACTTTTGCGGAAAACCAGTGTTTGCAAACTTGCAAACACTGGAGGGTTTTCCCGGACTGAACCGCCGCGACGCGATCCGTTGAAAAGCGTATCCGGTGAGCGAAACCTTACATCGATCGATAGTCGTAGTTGTCACGCTGTCGCAGAAAGTATCGATCCCACACTGGAATTGGCCAAAGGTAGGACCGACTCTGGTTCTCTGGTCGAAGAGAAATTTAAGGCATTGAGAAGGTTGGAGGAAAAGCAAAAAAAAAATCAAAAAAGGAAAGCTTGGTTAGAAAAAGTCTGGTAGAATGTCGAATATCGAGATGATAATGATGCTGATTCGATATGCCACGTGTACTAGCAGATGTTGTAGATTACTCGTTGAACTAGCCAGCTCTCGAAAGTAGTCGTTGAGCTGTTTGTCTTCCCACTAGTTGTTCTATAATTATCGACAACTTGAACTTTCTTTTCAAAGATGGCGCTAAGTTGCAGACCTGGTCGACGCACACCAATAGTGGGTGAGTAGTTGAATGGATGATTTCGAACGAAGATTTTTGTTGAAAAAACGTGGGTTCACATATGCTGAAAAGACTGAAAAAGCCAGTCGTTTACTTGTCTCAGGGGTTGTATTAAGCCTTCAAATCGTTAAAAAACTTTTGAGTTAAAGACCTCTTTATGTCCCGAGTATGTCCAGCTGGTCTCTTTGAAACCACCCGTCTTTGTTCCACTTCGTCATCGTGCGATTACTTTCGACCCCAAGCAGTAAAAGGTTTAGTCGTCCGGACCCATTCCATAAGTGAATAACGGCTATTCGCAGCTATACACTACGAATGCTGCTCCTTGTTTTCAATAACAAGCTCAGATTCATTTCGCAGGCGTCATCACTTAAATTGCCCAATTATAACCGTCATGCAGTCTAGCTCATACTCTAGAAATGCCCAGAGTGGGGCCCGTATTCGACCTGATAAAACCAGAGATGAGCTGACCAGACAGAGAATGTCCGATTCCAAACTTATGAATTGCTTTGAGAATATCGCACAAAACAAAATATGGTGACAGGAAAACGCTGACTCTGTTAGGAACACGAAGTCACAAGAGTTTAGCCAGTTTTCCTTTCTAGTCAGTAACAGTCTCAAAAAACGGTAGAGTGCATTGGAGTAGCAGTAAGTCTATGTTAACTCCTTTTCGGAGAAAGGTCAACATGGTATGTTGCAGACTAGTGCGCGTACAGTGCGTTCGGAAATGATAGGGACACCCCTGAAAACCACAGTCTTTATGTTTAAATTGCGTGCGGCGTTCGGTAATGGTCATAAATGAATTCAGCGAGGTAAATAACCTATGTTCACTTGTTTCTATAACAATACAGTGCGGTCGGCTGCCAAGGGTAAAAAGGCGGCGGCGGGCGGCGGCCGCCGCCGTTTTTGTGCGGCGCCCAATTTAGTAACTGTTTAACGCGTTTAACGACTTAATCGATTGTTTCTGTTCGTGTGAAATTCTTGAGGCAGCCCTACGATTCCACCAAAGAATTTTGGAGAAATTTCAACTGGTTTGAAATTTTTCGAAAAATTTAACTGGGAGAGTGGCGAGTCTTCAGATGCTCATAAACAAGTTCAAAACAAGGTTATATCGTTAGTGAGAAATGTATGTGGTGAAAAATATTCAGTATCTCAGAAATGAGATGTTCTCTCGAAAAAACCCCGAGCTGAAAAGAAAAATACTCTGGATGCTATGCAGCCCGTTTGAAATTAATTTTGGGCTCAGACAGGCCTACGCTGATTGAAATGTTATAATGGCGATTCAAATAATTTATATATGCAAACACGAAATTATCGAAGAACCTTCTGGTTGATCGGGCATTTTTGAAAAAAAAATCCGAAAATTGGTGATTTTTTGGAAATCCAGTGCTTACTAAAAAAGCCCATCAAATTTATTCCTTTATTGTGATGAATGTTTTTTGTAGAGCTAAGTATGTGACACCACTGGTGAGTTATTTGGTCATTTTCGGATTCTGGTTTCCAAATTATCATTGACTCAACATTGTTCTGCGGGACGCAACCAGTTCTTATGAGGCCCTGGACTGTATAACTCTTATAAAAAGGATTTGCCGGGGACGTTAACTATAAAAAGCATATGTGGGCATCAATAAAGACTAACAGAATAGGAGAAACACGAAAACGAGAAAATTTGAAAATTTTCTGAAAATTTCGTCTTTCGTGGTTTTTATTCTTTGAGAATCAGCACCTATTTGAAACCGTTATCTGGCAGTACAACGATTGTAACCTGATCTCGAACGAAAGCTCGTATTTCTACCTTATAAATTAGTTTGAGGCGGATTCATCGATGAATGGGTGAGAAAACTTTTTTCAAAAAGTGCTCCGCGCTCACTTTAGTGACGTTTTTTAATATTCAGCCGTATGTGGATTTATATGAAGAGAGGGACTGTGGCACTCCAGCAACTGTTTTTCTGCGTGTCAGTGAAAGTTTCTAGAATCCATGGAAAGAATTTTACAGAAGTTTATTCAAATTCGATTTTTCCAAATATGATGATATCAAAAGTTCTATATTTACACCAACGTCAAACACTCTCCGTTCAAGCTTAATCAATGCTCGTGTCACAAACGAAAGAAAAGAAGGGTCGCTATTGAACCTCACATTGTGGACAAGAATCACAAGGTGGTGATAGAAAAAGTAGGAGCCAAACCCAGGTCATCACGCTCATAATTCTTTGCCTGAGAGTATACTGGATCAGAATGGTTTCATATCGTGATATTGAAGAGGAAAAGTTTCATACAGAATACCGATGGGCCGAGTCTCCTAATAGTCGTACCATAGAATCTCAAAAGTGGAAGCGAAAAATCCCGATTTTTTCTTCGATCGAATTATGAGCTCTGGGTCCCATCTGGGCTCACTATTGACAGATGGGTGTCACTGAAGTCCAATCGACGAAATTCGTGCTCGCCCACGAAAGTACCCAAACAACATTCAGATATATAGAAAAAACGTATATACCAAATTTTGTGCGACTTGTGATTCTTGGAGGGTAGCTGTGCGTTGGAAATTACCAACGTTCGGACTGAAAGCGAAAATTGAAGAATTGTGAACTCGTCAATACTGAGAAGATTCCTTTGCAGTAGTATATAGATACGAATATGTAGGTTATGGCTAATATCATGGCTCCTCTGAATATGCCCAGATTCCTTCCTCTGACACCGTTATGCCCTCGCCCTGCTAATCGCTGACTTCGCACCTCCAGTTGGACGCGTCAGGTCACCACAACGGCTCATCAACAGCACAGAGGTAAACCTCATATAAATAGTTCTTCTACAGTTATTTTTGGATGCAACAACTAATCCTATATATAAAGAATCGCAAGGGCAAGAAAAATAATGTTGACTATGGGGCTATATGGGGCTACGAGCGTTCAGCACAGCGCCTGCATGGTGGTGGGGCAGCTTCGAAGAGGAGCCGATTGGGGCGCGTTATTCAGCGCCTTCACCACTGCTTCGTCCTGCTTTTTTTTTGCTTATTGCTTTCTTTTTTTTCGATTTTTGTGTTAAAGTGCATTTTCATTTTGTATTTACGTGCAATTTCATTGTGAATGCTGTCGAATCCTAGGAGAAAATTTCGAATCAAAAGGTTCTCCTCAGGCGTCAAAAAGGGTAATTTCGGAGAGCATTTTTCAATGAAACCCCTTTATAAACCCCCATCAAACCTGATATCTAGAGATGGGGAGTGCTATGAACAATCTCAAATCAGAAACCAAATCGAGGCAAGTTTGGAATCCTAGGAGAAAATTTCGAATCAAAAGGTCCCCCTCAGGGCGTCAAAAAGGGTAATTTCAGAGAGAATTTTTCAGTGAAACCCTTTTCAAACCCCCATCAAACCTGGCACCTAGAGATGGGGAGTGCTATGAAAAATCCCAAATCAGAAATCAAATCGAGGCAAGTTTCGAATCCTAGGAGAAATTTTCGAATCAAAAGGTTCGCCTCAGGCGTCAAAAAGGGTAATTTCGGAGAGCATTTTTCAATGAAACGTTTTATAAACCCCCATCAAACCTGGTACCTAGAGATGGGGAGTGCTATGAACAATCCCAAATCAGAAACCAAATCGAGGCAAGAAAAGATTCCCCTCAGGCGTCAAAAAGGGTAATTTCGGAGAGCATTTTTCAATGAAACCCCTTTATAAACCCCCATCAAACCTGGTACTTAGAGATGGGGAGTGCTATGAACAATCTCAAATCAGAAACCAAATCGAGGCAAGTTTGGAATCCTAGGAGAAAATTTCGAATCAAAAGGTTCCCCTCAGGGCGTCAAAAAGGGTAATTTCGGAGAGCATTTTTCAGTGAAACCCCTTTTCAAACCCCCATCAAACCTTGTACCTAGAGATGGAGTGTGCTATGAACTATCCCAAATCAGAAACCAAATCGAGGCAAGTTTGGAATCCTAGGAGAAATTTTTGAATCAAAAGGTTCTCCTCAGGCGTCAAAAAGGGTAATTTCGGAGAGCATTTTTCAATGAAATCCTATATATAAAGAATCGCAAGGGCAAGAAAAATAATGTTGACTATGGGGCTATATGGGGCTACGAGCGTTCAGCACAGCGCCTGCATGGTGGTGGGGCAGCTTCGAAGAGGAGCCGATTGGGGCGCGTTATTCAGCGCCTTCACCACTGCTTCGTCCTGCTTTTTTTTTTGCTTATTGCTTTCTTTTTTTTCGATTTTTGTGTTAAAGTGCATTTTCATTTTGTATTTACGTGCAATTTCATTGTGAATGCTGTCGAATCCTAGGAGAAAATTTCGAATCAAAAGGTTCTCCTCAGGCGTCAAAAAGGGTAATTTCGGAGAGCATTTTTCAATGAAACCCCTTTATAAACCCCCATCAAACCTGATATCTAGAGATGGGGAGTGCTATGAACAATCTCAAATCAGAAACCAAATCGAGGCAAGTTTGGAATCCTAGGAGAAAATTTCGAATCAAAAGGTCCCCCTCAGGGCGTCAAAAAGGGTAATTTCAGAGAGAATTTTTCAGTGAAACCCCTTTTCAAACCCCCATCAAACCTGGCACCTAGAGATGGGGAGTGCTATGAACAATCCCAAATCAGAAACCAAATCGAGGCAAGTTTCGAATCCTAGGAGAAATTTTCGAATTAAAAGATTCCCCTCAGGCTTCAAAAAGGGTAATTTCGGAGAGCATTTTTCAATGAAACCCCTTTATAAACCCCATCAAACCTGGTACCTAGAGATGGGGAGTGCTATGAACAATCCCAAATCAGAAACCAAATCGAGGCAAGAAAAGATTCCCCTCAGGCGTCAAAAAGGGTAATTTCGGAGAGCATTTTTCAATGAAACCCCTTTATAAACCCCCATCAAACCTGGTACTTAGAGATGGGGAGTGCTATGAACAATCTCAAATCAGAAACCAAATCGAGGCAAGTTTGGAATCCTAGGAGAAAATTTCGAATCAAAAGGTTCCCCTCAGGGCGTCAAAAAGGGTAATTTCGGAGAGCATTTTTCAGTGAAACCCCTTTTCAAACCCCCATCAAACCTGGTACCTAGAGATGGAGAGTGCTATGAACTATCCCAAATCAGAAACCAAATCGAGGCAAGTTTGGAATCCTAGGAGAAATTTTCGAATCAAAAGGTTCTCCTCAGGCGTCAAAAAGGGTAATTTCGGAGAGCATTTTTCAATGAAACCCCTTTATAAACCCCCATCAAACCTGGTACTTAGAGATGGGGAGTGCTATGAACAATCCCAAATCAGAAACCAAATCGAGGCAAGAAAAGATTCCCCTCAGGCGTCAAAAAGGGTAATTTCGGAGAGCATTTTTCAATGAAACCCCTTTATAAACCCCCATCAAACCTGGTACTTAGAGATGGGGAGTGCTATGAACAATCTCAAATCAGAAACCAAATCGAGGCAAGTTTGGAATCCTAGGAGAAAATTTCGAATCAAAAGGTCCCCCTCAGGGCGTCAAAAAGGGTAATTTCGGAGAGCATTTTTCAGTGAAACCCCTTTTCAAACCCCCATCAAACCTGGTACCTAGAGATGGAGAGTGCTATGAACAATCCCAAATCAGAAACCAAATCGAGGCAAGTTTCGAATCCTAGGAGAAATTTTCGAATCAAAAGGTTCGCCTCAGGCGTCAAAAAGGGTAATTTCGGAGAGCATTTTTCAATGAAACGTTTTATAAACCCCCATCAAACCTGGTACCTAGAGATGGGGAGTGCTATGAACAATCCCAAATCAGAAACCAAATCGAGGCAAGTTTCGAACCCTAAGAGAAAACGCGTGGTGATTGGAGGTGGGTCGGCGAAGCCGGCCCATCGTTCGGCGGAGCCGAACGAATACTATACGGAGGGTAGCAGGCGAAGTCGGCCCATCGTTTGGCTGAGCCAAACGAATACTACGCGTGGTGATTGGAGGGTGGCCTGCGAAGCCGGCCCATTGTTCGGCGGAGCCGAATGTATACTGCGCGTGGTGAGTGAAGGTGGGTCGGCGAAGCCGGCCCATCGTTCGGCGAAGCCGAACGAATGTTACGTGTGGTGATTGGAGGTGGGTTGGCGAAGCCGGCCCATCGTTCGGCGGAGCCGAATGAATACTGCGCGTGGTGAGTGAAGGTGGGTCGGCGAAGCCGGCCCATCGTTCGGCGAAGCCGAACGAATGTTACGTGTGGTGATTGGAGGTGGGTTGGCGAAGCCGGCCCATCGTTCGGCGGAGCCGAATGAATACTGCGCGTGGTGAGTGAAGGTGGGTCGGCGAAGCCGGCTTCGCCGAACGATTACTACACAGAGGGTGGTCGGCGAAGCCGGCCCATCGTTCGGCGGAGCCAAACGAATACTATGCGTGGTGATTGGAGGTGGGTAGGCGAAGCCGGCCCATCGTTCGGCGGAGCCGAATGAATACTGCGCGTGGTGAATGGAGGTGGGTCGGCGAAGCCGAACGAATACTATGCGTGGTGATTGGAGGTGGGTAGGCGAAGCCGGCCCATCGTTCGGCGGAGCCGAATGAATACTGCGCGTGGTGAATGAAGGTGGGTCGGCGAAGCCGGCCCATCGTTCGGCGAAGCCGAACCAGTACTACACGGAGGGTGGCCGGCGAAGCCGGCCCATCGTTCGGCGAAGCCGAACGAATACTACACGCGTGGTGATTGGAGGTGGGTCGGCGAAGCCGGCCCATCGTTCGGCAGAGCCGAATGAATACTACGCGTGGTGAATGGAGGTGGGTCAGCGAAGGCGGCCCATCGTTCGGCGAAGCCGAACGAATTATACGCGTGGTGAATGGAGGTGGGTCGGCGAAGCCGGCTCATTATACGTCGAAATTTCGAATCAAAAGGTCCCCCTCAGGGCGTCAAAAAGGGTAATTTCGGAGAGCATTTTTCAGTGAAACCCCTTTTCAAACCCCCATCAAACCTGGTACCTAGAGATGGGGAGTGCTATGAACAATCCCAAATCAGAAACCAAATCGAGGCAAGTTTGGAATCCTAGGAGAAATTTTCGAATCAAAAGGTTCTCCTCAGGCGTCAAAAAGGGTAATTTCGGAGAGCATTTTTCAATGAAACCCCTTTTCAAACCCCCATCAAACCTGGTACCTAGAGATGGGGAGTGCTATGAACAATCCCAAATCAGAAACCAAATCGAGGCAAGTTTCGAACCCTAAGAGAAAACGCGTGGTGATTGGAGGTGGGTCGGCGAAGCCGGCCCATCGTTCGGCGGAGCCGAACGAATACTATACGGAGGGTAGCAGGCGAAGTCGGCCCATCGTTTGGCTGAGCCAAACGAATACTACGCGTGGTGATTGGAGGGTGGCCTGCGAAGCCGGCCCATTGTTCGGCGGAGCCGAATGAATACTACGAGTGGTGAATGGAGGTTGGTCGGCGAAGCCGAACGAATACTACGCGTGATGATTGGAGGTGGGTCGGCGAAGCCGGCCCATCGTTTGGCGGAGCCAAACAAATACTACGCTTGGTGATTGGAGGTGGGTCGGCGAAGCCGGCCCATCGTTTGGCGGAGCCAAACGAATACTATGCGTGGTGATTGGAGGTGGGTAGGCGAAGCCGGCCCATCGTTCGGCGGAGCCGAACGAATACTACGCGTGATGATTGGAGGTGGGTCGGCGAAGCCGGCCCATGATACGTCGAAGCCGAACGAATGCTATACGGAGGGTAGCAGGCGAAGTCGGCCCATCTTTTGGCGGAGCCAAACGAATACTACACGGAGGGTGGCCGGCGAAGCCGGCCCTTCGTTCGGCAGAGCCGAATGAATACTACGCGTGGTGATTGGAGGTGGATAGGCGAAGCCGGCCTATCGTTCGGCGGAGCCGAATGAATACTGCGCGTGGTGAATGAAGGTGGGTCGGCGAAGCCGGCCGATCGTTCGACGAAGCCAAACGAATACTACGCGTGGTGATTGGAGGTGGGTAGGCGAAGCCGGCCCATCGTTCGGCGGAGCCGAATGAATATTACGCGTAGTGATTGGAGGTGGGTCGGCGAAGCCGAACGAATACTACGCGTGGTGATTGGAGGTGGGTCGACGAAGCCGGCCCATCGTTCGGCGAAGCCGAACGAATACTACACGCGTGGTGAATGGAGGTGGGTCGCGAAGCCGGCCCATGATACGTCGAAGCCGAACGAATACTATACGGAGGGTAGCAGGCGAAGTCGGCCCATCGTTTGGCGGAGCCAAACGAATACTACGCGTGGTGATTGAAGGGTGGCCTGCGAAGCCGGCCCATTGTTCGGCGGAGCCGAATGAATACTACGAGTGGTGAATGGAGGTTGGTCGGCGAAGCCGGCCCATCGTTCGGCAGAGCCGAATGAATACTACGCGTGGTGAATGGAGGTGGGTCGGCGAAGCCGGCCCATCGTTCGGCGAAGCCGAATGAATACTACGAGTGGTGAATGGAGGTTGGTCGGCGAAGCCGAACGAATACTACGCGTGATGATTGGAGGTGGGTCGGCGAAGCCGGCCCATCGTTTGGCGGAGCCAAACGAATACTACGCTTGGTGATTGGAGGTGGGTCGGCGAAGCGGGCCCATCGTTCGGCGAAGCCAAAAGAATACTACGCGTGGTGATTGGAGGTGGGTCGGCGGAGCCGGCCCATCGTTCGGCGGAGCCGAACGAATACTATGCGTGGTGATTGGAGGTGGGTAGGCGAAGCCGGTCCATCGTTCGGCGGAGCCGAATGAATACTGCGCGTGGTGAATGAAGGTGGGTCGGCGAAGCCGGCCCATCGTTCGGCGAAGCCGAACGAGTACTACACGGAGGGTGGCCGGCGAAGCCGGTCCTTCGTTCGGCAGAGCCGAATGAATACTACGCGTGGTGAATGGAGGTGGGTCGGCGAAGCCGAACGAATACTACGCGTGATGATTGGAGGTGGGTCGGCGAAGCCGGCCCATCGTTTGGCGGAGCCGAGTGGATACTACGCTTGGTGATTGAAGGTGGGTCGGCGAAGCCGGCCCATCGTTCGGCAGAGCCGAATGAATACTACGCGTGGTGAATGGAGGTGGGTCGGCGAAGGCGGCCCATCGTTCGGCGAAGCCGAACGAATACTACGCGTGATGATTGGAGGTGGGTCGGCGAAGCCGGCCCATCGTTTGGCGGAGCCGAGTGGATACTACGCTTGGTGATTGAAGGTGGGTCGGCGAAGCCGGCCCATCGTTTGGCGGAGCCAAACGAATACTACGCGTGGTGATTGGAGGTGGGTCGGCGAAGCCGAACGACTACTACGCGTGATGATTGGAGGTGGGTCGGCGAAGCCGGCCCATCGTTTGGCGGAGCCGAATGGATACTACGCTTGGTGATTGGAGGTGGGTCGGCGAAGCGGGCCCATCGTTCGGCGAAGCCGAACGAATACTACGCGTGGTGAATGGAGGTGGGTCGGCGAAGCCGAACGAATACTACGCGTGGTGAATGGAGGTGGGCCGGCGGAGCCGGCCCATCGTTCGGCGAAGCCGAACGAATACTACGCGTGGTGAATGGAGGTGGGCCGGCGGAGCCGGCCTATCGTTCGGCGAAGCCGAACGAATACTACGCGTGGTGAATGGAGGTGGGTCGGCGAAGCCGAACGAATACTACGCGTGGTGATTGGAGGTGTGTCGGCGAAGCCGGCCCATCGTTTGGCGGAGCCGAATAAATACTACGCTTGGTGATTGGAGGTGGGTCGGTGAAGTGGGCCCATCGTTCGGCAAAGCCGAACGAATACTACGCGTGGTGAATGGAGGTGGCTCGGCGGAGCTGGCCCATCGTTCGGCGAAGCCGAACGATTACTACAGTGGAGGTGGCTCGGCGGAGCTGGCCCATCGTTCGGCGAAGCCGAACGAATACTACACGGAGGGTGGCCGGCGAAGCCGGCCCATTGTTCGGCAGAGCCGAATGAATACTACGCGTGGTGAATGGAGGAGGGTCGGCGAAGCCGAACGAATACTACGCGTGGTGATTGGAGGTGGGTCGGCGAAGCCGGCCCATCGTTTGGTGGAGCCGAATGAATACTACGCTTGGTGATTGGAGGTGGGTCGGCGAAGCGGGCCCATCGTTCGGCAAAGCCGAACGAATACTACGCGTGGTGAATGGAGGTGGGTCGGCGCAGCCGGCCTATCGTTCGTCCAAGCCAAACGAATACTACACAAAGGGTGGCCGGCGAAGCCGGCTCATCGTTCGGCGAAGCCGAACGAATACTACACGAAGGGTGGCCGGGGAAGCCGGCCCATCGTTTGGCGGAGCCAAACGAATACTACGCGTGGTGATTGGAGGGTGGCCTGCGAAGCCGGCCCATTGTTCGGCGGAGCCGAATGAATACTACGAGTGGTGAATGGAGGTTGGTCGGCAAAGCCGAACGAATACTACGCGTGATGATTGGAGGTGGGTCGGCGGAGCCGGCCCATCGTTCGGCGAAGCCGAACGATTACTACACGCGTGGTGAATGGAGGTGGGTCGGCGAAGCCGGCCCATCGTTTGGCGGAGCCAAACGAATACTACGCTTGGTGATTGGAGGTGGGTCGGCGAAGCGGGCCCATCGTTCGGCGAAGCCAAAAGAATACTACGCGTGGTGATTGGAGGTGGGTCGGCGGAGCCGGCCCATCGTTCGGCGGAGCCGAACGAATACTATGCGTGGTGATTGGAGGTGGGTAGGCGAAGCCGGTCCATCGTTCGGCGGAGCCGAATGAATACTGCGCGTGGTGAATGAAGGTGGGTCGGCGAAGCCGGCCCATCGTTCGGCGAAGCCGAACGAGTACTACACGGAGGGTGGCCGGCGAAGCCGGCCCTTCGTTCGGCAGAGCCGAATGAATACTACGCGTGGTGAATGGAGGTGGGTCGGCGAAGCCGAACGAATACTACACGTGATGATTGGAGGTGGGTCGGCGAAGCCGGCCCATCGTTTGGCGGAGCCGAATGGATACTACGCTTGGTGATTGAAGGTGGGTCGGCGAAGCCGGCCCATCGTTCGGCAGAGCCGAATGAATACTACGCGTGGTGAATGGAGGTGGGTCGGCGAAGGCGGCCCATCGTTCGGCGAAGCCGAACGAATACTACGCGTGATGATTGGAGGTGGGTCGGCGAAGCCGGCCCATCGTTTGGCGGAGCCGAATGGATACTACGCTTGGTGATTGAAGGTGGGTCGGCGAAGCCGGCCCATCGTTTGACGGAGCCAAACGAATACTACGCGTGGTGATTGGAGGTGGGTCGGCGAAGCCGGCCCATCGTTCGGCGAAGCCGAACGAATACTACACGGAGGGTGGCCGGCGAAGCCGGCCCTTCGTTCGGCAGAGCCGAATGAATACTACGCGTGGTGAATGGAGGTGGGTCGGCGAAGCCGAACGACTACTACGCGTGATGATTGGAGGTGGGTCGGCGAAGCCGGCCCATCGTTTGGCGGAGCCGAATGGATACTACGCTTGGTGATTGGAGGTGGGTCGGCGAAGCGGGCCCATCGTTCGGCGAAGCCGAACGAATACTACGCGTGGTGAATGGAGGTGGGTCGGCGAAGCCGAACGAATACTACGCGTGGTGAATGGAGGTGGGCCGGCGGAGCCGGCCTATCGTTCGGCGAAGCCAAACGAATACTACGCGTGGTGAATGGAGGTGGGCCGGCGGAGCCGGCCTATCGTTCGGCGAAGCCGAACGAATACTACGTGTGGTGAATGGAGGTGGGTCGGCAAAGCCGAATCATCGTTCGGCGAAGCCGAACGAATACTACACGGAGGGTGGACGGCGAAGCCGGCCCATTGTTCGGCAGAGCCGAATGAATACTACGCGTGGTGAATGGAGGAGGGTCGGCGAAGCCGAACGAATACTACGCGTGGTGATTGGAGGTGGGTCGGCGAAGCCGGCCCATCGTTTGGTGGAGCCGAATGAATACTACGCTTGGTGATTGGAGGTGGGTCGGCGAAGTGGGCCCATCGTTCGGCGAAGCCGAACGAATACTACACGCGTGGTGAATGGAGGTGGGTCGGCGAAGCCGGCCCATCGTTCGTCCAAGCCAAACGAATACTACACAAAGGGTGGCCGGCGAAGCTGGTCTCATCGTTCGGCGAAGCCGAACGAATACTACACGAAGGGTGGCCGGGGAAGCCGGCCCATCGTTTGGCGGAGCCAAACGAATACTACGCGTGGTGATTGGAGGGGGGCCTGCGAAGCCGGCCCATTGTTCGGCGGAGCCGAAGGAATACTACGAGTGGTGAATGGAGGCTTGTCGGCAAAGCCGAACGAATACTACGCGTGATGATTGAGTGTGGGTCGGCGGAGCTGGCTCATCGTTCGGCGAAGCCGAACGATTACTACACGCGTGGTGAATGGAGGTGGGTCGGCGAAGCCGGTCCATGATACGTCGAGGCCGAGCGAATACTATACGGAGGGTAGCAGGCGAAGTCGGCCCATCTTTTGGCGGAGCCAAACGAATACTACGCGTGGTGATTGGAGGTGGGTCGGCGAAGCCGGCCCATAGTTCGGCGAAGCCAAACGAATACTACGCGTGGTGAATGGAGGTGGGCCGGCGGAGCCGGCCTATCGTTCGGCGAAGCCGAACGAATACTACGCGTGGTGAATGGAAGTGGGTCGGCAAAGCCGGGTCATCGTTCGGCGAAGCCGAACGAATACTACACGGAGGGTGGCCGGCGAAGCCGGCCCATTGTTCGGCAGAGCCGAATGAATACTACGCGTGGTGAATGGAGGAGGGTCGGCGAAGCCGAACGAATACTACGCGTGGTGATTGGAGGTGGGTCGGCGAAGCCGGCCCATCGTTTGGTGGAGCCGAATGAATACTACGCTTGGTGATTGGAGGTGGGTCGGCGAAGCGGGCCCATCGTTCGGCAAAGCCGAACGAATACTACGTGTGTTGAATGGAGGTGGGTCGGCGAAGCCGGCCCATCGTGAATACTACACAAAGGGTGGCCGGCGAAGCCGGCTCATCGTTCGGCCAAGCCGAACGAATACTACACAAAGGGTGGCCGGCGAAGCCGGCCCATCGTTCGGCGGAGCCAAACGAATACTACGCATGGAGATTGGAGGTGGCCTGCGAAGCCGGCTCCATTGTTCGGCGGAGCCGAATGAATACTACGAGTGGTGAATGGAGGCTGGTCGGCAAAGCCGAACGAATACTACGCGTGATGATTGAGGTGGGTCGGCGGAGTTGGCTCCAATCGTTCGGCGAAGCCGAACGATTACTACACGCGTGGTGAATGGAGGTGGGTCGGCGAAGCCGGTCCATGATACGTCGAGGCCGAGCGAATACTATACGGAGGCTAGCAGGCCAAGTCGGCCCATCTTTTGGCGGAGCCAAACGACTACTACGCGTGGTGATTGGAGGTGGGTGGACGAAGCCCGCCCATGGTTCGGCGAAGCCAAACGAAAACTACGCGTGGTGATTGGAGTGGGTCGGCGAAGCCGGCTCATCGTTCGGCAGAGCCGAATGAATACTACTCGTGGTGAATGGAGGTGGCTCGGCGAACCCGGCCCATCGTTCGCCGAACCCTAATGAATACTACGAGTGGTGAAGGGAGGTTGGTCGGCGAAGCCGAACGAATACTACGCGTGATGATTGGAGGTGGGTCGGCGAAGCCGGCCCATCGTTTGGCGGAGCCAAACGAATACTACGCTTGGTGATTGAGGTGGGTCGGCGAAGCGGGCCCATCGTTCGGCGAAGCCAAAAGAATACTACGCGTGGTGATTGGAGGTGGGTCGGCGGAGCCGGCCCATCGTTCGGCGGAGCCGAACGAATACTATGCGTGGTGATTGGAGGTGGGTAGGCGAAGCCGGTCCATCGTTCGGCGGAGCCGAATGAATACTGCGCGTGGTGAATGAAGGTGGGTCGGCGAAGCCGGCCCATCGTTCGGCGAAGCCGAACGAGTACTACACGGAGGGTGGCCGGCGAAGCCGGCCCTTCGTTCGGCAGAGCCGAATGAATACTACGCGTGGTGAATGGAGGTCGGTCGGCGAAGCCGAACGAATACTACGCGTGATGATTGGAGGTGGGTCGGCGAAGCCGGCCCATCGTTTGGCGGAGCCGAATGGATACTACGCTTGGTGATTGGAGGTGGGTCGGCGAAGCCGGCCCATCGTTCGGCAGAGCCGAATGAATACTACGCGTGGTGAATGGAGGTGGGTCGGCGAAGCCGAACGAATACTACGCGTGGTGAATGGAGGTGGGCCGGCGGAGCCGGCCTATCGTTCGGCGAAGCCGAACGAATACTACGCGTGGTGAATGGAGGTGGGCCGGCGGAGCCGGCCTATCGTTCGGCGAAGCCGAACGAATACTACGCGTGGTGAATGGAGGTGGGTCGGCAAAGCCGGGTCATCGTTCGGCGAAGCCGAACGAATACTACACGGAGGGTGGCCGGCGAAGCCGGCCCATTGTTCGGCAGAGCCGAATGAATACTACGCGTGGTGAATGGAGGAGGGTCGGCGAAGCCGAACGAATACTACGCGTGGTGATTGGAGGTGGGTCGGCGAAGCCGGCCCATCGTTTGGTGGAGCCGAATGAATACTACGCTTGGTGATTGGAGGTGGGTCGGCGAAGCGGGCCCATCGTTCGGCAAAGCCGAACGAATACTACGCGTGGTGAATGGAGGTGGGTCGGCGCAGCCGGCCTATCGTTCGTCCAAGCCAAACGAATACTACACAAAGGGTGGCCGGCGAAGCCGGCTCATCGTTCGGCGAAGCCGAACGAATACTACACGAAGGGTGGCCGGGGAAGCCGGCCCATCGTTCGGCGGAGCCGAATGAATACTACGCGTGGTGAATGGAGGTGGGTCGGAGGAGCAGGCCCCTCGTTCGGCGAAGCCGAACCAATACTTTACGGAGGGTAGCAGACGAAGCCGGCCCACCCTTTTTCGGAGCCAAACGAATATTACGCATGGTGAATGGAGGTGGGTTCGGCGAAGCCGGCCCATTGTTTGGCGGAGCCAAACGAATACTACACGTGTTGAATGGAGGAGGTGGGTCGGCGAAGCCGGCCCATCGTTCGGCTAAGCCGAAAGAATACTACGTGTGGTGATTGGAGGTGGGTCGGCGAAGCCGGCCCATCGTTCGGCTAAGCCGAACGAATACTACGCGTGGTGAATGGAGTGCTGCCGGTATAGCCGACCCATCGTTTAGCAAAGCCAAACGAATATTAGATGGGGGTGGCCGACGAAGCCTGCTCGCTGCGAGGATGCAAATGATACGTACTGATTTTGCGTGTCGCCACCTATGAGCGCAGCATGATTGAAGAATTGAAAACATTGAGCAGTTAAAAGGCTTTTTGGCGTCATGTTTATTTGCTTGCTTGACCGTTTTTCAAAAAGGACAACTTTACTACTGCCATCGTGGTATTCGGTCTTTGGAACGGCGCTGGCCCCATGGTTGTAAACGTACTGGTCAATTCACGTTGCTTTCACGAGCATGTTTTGGAGCTTGTACCCTACATTGGGAAGTGAAAATTATTGTTCCTTCGCGTGCGTATGTGTAGCTGGGATACAGACAGTGTGAGTGTGGGATAGTTGAGTAGCAGCATACGCGCACACGCGCGCGATACACCTTAGTGAATTCGACGCTGAAGCAGAGGGTTTGCAGCCTTCAAGTCAAGTGGCTGCCCCGGGCTAGGGACCCGAAGGGTCACTAGTACAAAAAATGAAAACACAAAACCATATACATCAAAAGTCACAAACAATTAAAATTGAGGCATGTTCAGAAGTTTAATACGTCAAAACTATGGTAATTCTGAATGAAGTAGGCTCAGTATCGGATCAGGGTAAGCACTAGACATGGGCATTGCACGCTAGATTTCGTATACATGGAAAATTCGATTAACCCTTCTGAAAAGTCTCGACTGAATAATATTTTCAAATCGACCTTTCCTAAATTACCGAACGAATGAAAGCATTCGAATAAGACACATTTAAAACTGAGGGAATTTTTCCAATAACGCGTTTTTATATTTTCAATTGAATGAGCGAGTTCGATGAAACCTAAAATTTTTCGAATGAGTAAAGAAAATGGAAAAATTCCATATTTATTTCCATTCGATTTGAATGAGAGTTCGGAATATTTATTCGATTAGTTGGATAGAGATTCTAACTTTCGTGTTTTCCGAGTAATTAATTAATAATTTGTATTTTTCAGTGGAGCTAATATTCAAATGTCGCCAACCGACATTGACCGAGTACTCAAAAATCGGATTTTCAAATTTCTGAATTAAATATTCGAAAAAGTGAATAATTCTCAATCCCAATAGAATGGAAACTTCGAAAAGCCCAATAATTTAAATTTCTGAATTAATCGAAAATTCAAAAACACGAATAATTTAATCACCTGAATGAGCCAAAAGTTCGAAATAAAAAAACCAGAGTCCTCGAATGAATTTAATATTCGAGAAAAGTCAAGAGTTGGAATTTACGAGAGAATCGCTATCATCTAGCTCTATGCTCGAATACTCGAATATTCGAATTTTTCTAATAATTATTCGAATCGGTCAAAAGTTAAGTACAGGGCTGTATGCCCTTGTGTATCATGCCAAGAACAATTTTCGATTTAAAATGATACATGCGCATGAAAAGCATGAACATTCAGAAAATTTCCAACCAAGACTTCGGAAGTTACTTCTATTGTGAAGAGATACGTGGTTCGACTTCTGTGCTGTAGGTGAGCCGTTGTGGTGACCTGACGCGTCCAACTGGAGGTGCGAAGTCAGCGATTAGCAGGGCGAGGGCATAATGGTGTCAGAGGAAGGAATCTGGGCATATTCAGAGGAGCCATGATATTAGCCATAACCTACATATTCGTATCTATATACTACTGCAAAGGAATCTTCTCAGTATTGACGAGTTCACAATTCTTCAATTTTCGCTTTCAGTCCGAACGTTGGTAATTTCCAACGCAAAGCTACCCTCCAAGAATCACAAGTCGCACAAAATTTGGTATATACGTTTTTTCTATATATCTGAATGTTGTTTGGGTACTTTCGTGGGCGAGCACGAATTTCGTCGATTGGACTTCAGTGACACCCATCTGTCAATAGTGAGCCCAGGTGGGACCCAGAGCTCATAATTCGGTCGAAGAAAAAATCGGGATTTTCCGCTTCCACTTTTGAGATTCTATGGTACGACTATTAGGAGACTCGGCCCATCGGTACTCTGTATGAAACTTTTCCTCTTCAATATCACGATATGAAACCATTCTGATCCAGTATACTCTCAGGCAAAGAATTATGAGGATGATGACCTGGGTTTGGCTCCTATTTTTCCTATCACCACGTTGTGATTCTTGTCCACAATGTGGGGTTCAATAGCGACCCTTCTTTTCTTTCGTTTGTGACACGAGCATTGATTAAGCTTGAACGGAGAGTGTTTGACGTTGGTGTAAATATAGAACTTTTGATATCATCATATTTGAAAAATCGAAGTTGAATAATCTTCTGTAAAATTCTTTCCATGGGTTTTAGAAACTTTCCACTGACACGCAGAAAAACAGTTGCTGGAGTGCCAGCAGCCCTCTCTTCATATAAATCCACATACGGCTGAATATTAAAAACGTCACTAAAGTGAGCGCGGAGCACTTTTTTAGAAAAAAGTTTTCTCACCCATTCATCGATGAATCCGCTCTCAAACTAATTTATAAGGTAGAAATACGAGCTTTGGAGGTTCGAGATCAGGAGTTTACAATCGTTGTACTGCCCAGATAACGGTTTCAGCAAATAGGTGCTGATTCTCAAAGAATAAAACCACGAAAGACAGAGAATTTTCAGAAAATTTTCAAATTTTTCTCGTTTTCGTGTTTCCTCCTATTCTGTTAGTCTTCTTATTGATGCCCACATATGCTTTTTTATAGGTTAACGTCCCCGGCAAATCCTTTTTATAGGAGTTATACAGTCCAGGGCCTCATAAAAACTGGTTGCACGTCCTGCAGAACAATACCTGTTGAGTCAATGATAATTCTGGAAACCAGAATCTGAAAAATGGCTTTCTCAAATAACTCACCAGTGGTGTCACATACTTAGCTCTCTTACAAAATACATTCATCACAAATAAAGGAATAAATTTGATGGGCTTCTTTTTAGCTAGGCACTGGATTTCCAAAAAATCACCAATTTTCGGGAATTTTTTTCAAAAATGCCTGAGCAACCAGAAAGTTCTTTCGATAATTTCTGTGTTTGCATATATAAATTATTTAGAATCGCCATTATAGCATTTCAATCAGCGTAGGCCTGTCTGAGCCCAAAATTACTCTCAATCGGGCTGCATAGCGCTGTATTGTAATCTTTCATCCAGAGTATTTTTCTTTTTCAGCTCCGAGTTTTTTGAGAAAACATCCTCATTTCTGAGATACTGAATATTTTTCACCAGCATACATTTCTCACCAACGATATAACTCTTGTTTTGAACTTTGTTTATGAGCATCTGAAGACTCTTGCCACTCTCCCAGTTAGTTTCTTTTCGAAAAATTTCAAACCAGTTGAAATTTCTCCAAAATTCTTTGGTGGAACTAGTGACCCTTCGGGTCCCTAGCCCGGGGCAGCCACTTGACTTGAAGGCTGCAAACCTTCTGCTTTAGCGTCGAATTCACTAAGGTGTATCGCGCGCGTGTGCGCGTATGCTGCTACTCAACTATCCCACACTCACACTGTCTGTATCCCAGCTACACATACGCACGCGAAGGAACAATAAATTTCACTTCCTAATGTAGGGTACAAGCTCCTAAACATGCTTGTGAAAGCAACGTGAATTGACCAGTACGTTTACAACCATGGGGCCAGCGCCGTTCCAAAGACCGAATACCACGATGGCAGTAGTATAGTTGTCCTTTTTTGAAAAACGGTCAAGCAAGCAAATAAACATGACGTCAAAAAGCCTTTTAACTGCTCAGTGTTTTCAATTCTCCAATCATGCTGCGCTCATAGGTGGCGACACGCAAAATCCAGTACGTATCATTTGCATCCTCGCAGCGAGCAGGCTTCGTCGGCCACCCCCATCTAATATTCGTTTGGCTTTGCTAAACGATGGGTCAACTATACCGGCCACACTCCATTCACCACGCGTAGTATTCGTTCGGCTTAGCCGAACGATGGGCCAACTTCGCCGAACCACCTCCAATCACCACGCGTAGTATTCTTTCGGCTTAGCCGAACGATGGCCAGCTTCGCCGACCCACCTCCTCCATTCAACACGCGTAGTATTCGTTTGGCTCCGCCAAACAATGGGCCGGCTTCGCCGAACCCACCTCCATTCACCACGCGTAGTATTCATTCGGCTCCGCCAAACGATGGGCCCGCTTCGCCGACCCACCTCCAATCACCAAGCGTAGTATTCATTAGGCTCCGCCAAACGATGGACCGGCTACGCCGACCCATCACAATTCACCACGCGTAGTATTCGTTCGGCTTTGCCGACCACCTCCATTCACCACGCGTAGTATTCATTCGGCTCTGCCGAACAATGAGCCGCTTCACCGGCCACCTCCTCACCAAGCGTAGTATTCGTTCGGCTTCGCCGAACGATGGAGCCAGCTACGCCGACCCACCTCCATTCACCACGCGTAGTATTCGTTCGGCTTCGCCGACCCACCTCCATTCACCACGCGTAGTATTCGTTCGGCTTAGCCGAACGATGGGCCGGCTTGGCCGACCCACCTCCAATCACCACGCGTAGTATTCTTTCGGCTTAGCCGAACGATGGACCGGCTTCGCCGACCCACCTCCTCCATTCAACACGCGTAGTATTCGTTCGGCTTCGCCGAACGATGACAGCAGCCAACCCACCTCCATTCACCACGCGTAGTATTCGTTCGGCTTAGCCGAACGATGGGCCAGCTTCGCCGAACCACACTCCAATCACCACGCGTAGTATTCTTTCGGCTTAGCCGAACGATGGGCCGGCTTCGCCGACCCACCTCCTCTATTCAACACGCGCAGTATTCGTTTGGCTCCGCCAAACAATGGGCCGGCTTCGCCGAACCCACCTCCATTCACCACGCGTAGTATTCATTCGGCTCCGCCGAACGATGGGCCGGCTTCGCCGGCCACCCTTCGTGTAGTATTCGTTCGGCTTGGCCGAACGATGGGCCGGCTTCGCCGACCCACCACCATTCACCATGCGTAGTATTCATTCGGCTTTGCCGAACGATGGAGCCCGCTTCGCCGACCCACCTCCAATCACCAAGCGTAGTATTCATCAGGCTCCGCCAAACGATGGGCCGGCTACGCCGACCCACCTCCAATCACCACGCGTAGTATTCGTTTCGGCTTCGCCGACCCACCTCCATTCACCACGCGTAGTATTCATTCGGCTCTGCCGAACAATGAGCCGGCTTCACCGGCCACCCTCCGTGTAGTATTCGTTCGGCTTCGCCGAACGATGGGCCAACAGCCGACCCACCTCCATTCACCACGCGTAGTATTCGTTCGGCTTCGCCGACCCACCTCCATTCACCACGCGTAGTATTCGTTCGGCTTTGCCGAACGATGGGCCCGCTTCGCCGACCCACCTCCAATCACAAAGCGTAGTATTCATCAGGCTCCGCCAAACGACGGGCCCGCTACGCCGACCCACCTCCAATCACCACGCGTAGTATTCGTTCGGCTTCGCCGACCCACCTCCATTCACCACGCGTAGTATTCATTCGGCTCTGCCGAACAATGGGCCGGCTCCGCCGGCCACCCTCCGTGTAGTATTCGTTCGGCTTCGCCGACCCACCTCCATTCACCACGCGTAGTATTCATTCGGCTCTGCCGAACAATGGGCCGGCTTCGCCGGCCACCCTCCGTGTAGTATTCGTTCGGCTTCGCCGAACGATGGGCCGGCTTCGCCGACCCACCTCCATTCACCAAGCGTAGTATTCGTTCGGCTTCGCCGAACGATAGGCCGACTTCGCCGACCCACCTCCAATCCCCAAGCGTAGTATCCATTCGGCTCCGCCAAACGATGGGCCGGCTTCGCCGACCCACCTCCAATCATCACGCGTAGTATTCGTTCGGCTTCGCCGACCCACCTCCATTCAGCACGCGTAGTATTCGTTCGGCTTCGCCGGACGATGGACCACTTCGCCGACCCACCTCAATCACCACGCGTAGTATTCGTTCGGCTTTGCCGAACGATGGGCCCTTCGCCGACCCACCTCCAATCACCAAGCGTAGTATCCATTCGGCTTCGCCAAACGATGGGCCGGCTCCGCCGACCCACCTCAATCACCACGCGTAGTATTCGTTTGGCTTCGCCGAACGATGGACCGCCTTTCGTCGACCCACCTCCATTCACCACGCGTAGTATTCATTCGGCTCTGCCGAACGATGAGCCGGCTTCGCCGGCAACCCCTCCGTAGTACTTGTTCGGCTTCGCCGAGCGATGAGCCAGCTTCGCCGACCCACCTTTATTCACCACGCGCAGTATTCATTTCGGCTCCGCCGAACGATGGGCCAGCTTCGCCTACCCACCTCCAATCACCACGCATAGTATTCGTTTCGGCTTCGCCGAACGATGAGCCAACTTCGCCGACCCACCTCCAATCACCACACGTAGTATTCGTTCGGCTTCGCCGAACGATGAGCCCACTTCGCCGACCCACCTCCAATCACCAAGCGTAGTATTCGTTTGGCTCCGCCAAACGATAAGCCGGCTTCGCCGACCACACCTCAATCATCACGCGTAGTACTCGTTCGGCTTCGCCGACCAGCCTCCATTCACCACTCGTAGTATTCATTCGGCTCCGCCGAACAATGAGCCGGCTTCGCAGGCCACCTCCAATCACCGCGCGTAGTATTCGTTTGGCTCCGCCAAACGATGGAGCCGACTTCGCCTGCTACCCTCCGTATAGTATTCGTTCGGCTTCGACGTATTATGGGCCGGCTTCGCGACCCACCTCCATTCACCACGCGTGTAGTATTCGTTCGGCTTCGCCAGGCTGATGAGCCAACTTCGTCGACCCACCTCCAATCACCACGCGTAGTATTCGTTCGGCTTCGCCGACCCTCAATCACCACGCGTAATATTCATTCGGCTCCGCCGAACGATGAGCCAGCTTCGCCGACCCACCTCAATCACCATGCGTAGTATTCGTTCGGCTTCGCCGAACGATGAGCCAACTTCGCAGGCCACCTCCAATCACCACGCGTAGTATTCATTCGGCTCTGCCGAACGAAGAGCCGGCTTCGCCGGCCACCCTCCCGTGTAGTATTCGTTCGGCTTCGCCAAACGATGAGCCGGCTTTGCCGACCCCCTCAATCACCACGCGTAGGCCGACCCACACTCAATCACCAAGCGTAGTATTCGTTTTGGCTCCGCCAAACGATGGGCCGCTTCACCGACCCACACTCAATCATCACGCGTAGTATTCGTTCGGCTTCGCCGACCAACCTCACTTCACCACTCATAGTATTCATTCGGCTCCGCCGAACGATGGGCCGGCTTCGCAGGCCACCCTCCAATCACCACGCGTAGTATTCGTTTGGCTCCGCCAAACGATGGGCCGACTTCGCCTGCTACCCTCCGTATAGTATTCTTTCGGCTTCGACGTATCATGGGCCGGCTTCGCGACCCACCTCCATTCACCACGCGTGTAGTATTAGTTCGGCTTCGCCGAACGATGGGCCGGCTTCGTCGACCCACCTCCAATCACCACGCGTGGTATTCGTTCGGCTTCGCCGACCCACCGCCAATCACCACGCGTAATATTCATTCGGCTCCGCCGAACGATGGGCCGGCTTCGCCGACCCACCTCCAATCACCACGCGTAGTATTCGTTCGGCTTCGCCGAACAATGGGCCGGCTTCGCCGACCCACCTTCATTCACCACGCGCAGTATTCATTCGGCTCCGCCGAACGATGGGCCGGCTTCGCCGCCCCCCCTCCAATCACCACGCGTAGTATTCGTTCGGCTTCGCCGAACAATGGGCCGGCTTCGCCGACCCACCTTCATTCACCACGCGCAGTATTCATTCGGCTCCGCCGAACGATGGGCCGGCTTCGCCGACCCACCTCCAATCACCACGCGTAGTATTCGTTCGGCTTCGCCGACCACCTCCAATCACCACGCGTAATATTCATTTCGGCTCCGCCGAACGATGAGCCAGCTTCGCCGACCCACCTCCAATCACCACGCGTAGTATTCGTTCGGCTTCGCCGAACGATTGGAGCCAACTTCGCCGGCCACCCTCCGTGTAGTATTCGTTCGGCTTCGCCGAACGATGGGCCGACTTCGCCGACCCACATTCATTCACCACGCGCAGTATTCATTGGGCTCCGCCAAACGATGGGCCGGCTTCGCCTACCCACCTCAATCACCACGCATAGTATTCGTTCGGCTTCGCCGACCCACACTCAATCACCAAGCGTAGTATTCGTTTGGCTCCGCCAAACGATGGGCCGGCTTCGCCGACCCACCTCCAATCATCACGCGTAGTATTCGTTCGGCTTCGCCGACCAACCTCCATTCACCACTCGTAGTATTCATTCGGCTCCGCCGAACGATGGGCCGGCTTCGCAGGCCACCCTTTGTGTAGTATTTGTTCGGCTTCGCCGATAGATGGGCCGGCTTCGCCGACCCACCTCCAACCACCACGCGTAGTATTCGTTTGGCTCCGCCAAACGATGGGCCGACTTCGCCTGCTACCCTCCGTATATTATTCGTTCGGCTTCGACGTATCATGGGGCGGCCTTCTCCGACCCACCTCCATTCACCACGCGTGTAGTAATCGTTCGGCTTCGCCGACCCACCTCCAATCACCTCGCGTAATATTCATTCGGCTCTGCCGAACGATGAGCCAGCTTCGCCGACCCACCTCCAATCACCACGCGTAACATTCGTTCGGCTTCGCCGAACGATGGGCCAGCTTCGCCGACCCAGCTTCATTCACCACGCGGACTATTCATTCGGGTCCAGGGAACGATGGTCCGGGTTCGCCGACCCACCTCCAATCACCACGCGTTTTCTCTTAGGGTTCCAAACTTGCCTCGATTTGGTTTCCGATTTGGGATTGTTCATAGCACTCCCCATCTCTAGGTACCAGGTTTGATGGGGGTTTATGAAACGTTTCATTGAAAAATGCTCTCCGAAATTCACTTTTTCGACGCCTGAGGGGGACTTTTGATTCGAAAATTTCTCCTAGGTTTCAGAAACTTGCCTCGATTCGGTTTGTGATTTGGGATTGTTCATAGCACTCCCCATCTCTAGGTACCAGGTTTGATGGAGGATGGAAATGGGTTTCACTGAAAAACGCTCTCCAAAATTCACTTTTTCGACGCGTGAAGGGGACCTTTTGATCCGAAATTTTCTCTCAGGATTCGAGACTTGCCTCGATTTGGTTTCTGACTTGGGATTGTTCATAGCACTCCTCATCTCTAGGTACCAGGTTTGCTGGGGGTTTGAAAAGGGGTTTCACTGAAAAAATGCTCTCCGAAATTGCCCTTTTTGACGCCCTGAGGGGGCCTTTTGATTCGAAATTTTCTCCTAGGACTCGAAACTTGCCTCGATTTGGTTTCTGATTTGGGATTGTTCACAGTACTCCCCATCTCTAGGTACCAGGTTTGATGGAGGTTTGAAAAGGGGTTTCACTGAAAAATGCTCTCCAAAATTGCCATTTTTGACGCCTGAGGGGAACCTTTTGATTCGAAAGCTTCTCCTAGGATTCGAAACTTGCCTTGATTTGGTTTCTGATTCGGGATTGTTCATAGCACTCCCCATCTCTAGGTACCAGGTTTGATGGAGGTTTGAGAAGGGGTTTCACTGAAAAACGCTCTCCAAAATTCACTTTTTCGACGCCTGAGGGGACCTTTTGATCCGAAATTTTCTCTCAGGATTCGAGACTTGCCTCGATTTGGTTTCTGATTTGGGATTGTTTATAGCACTCCCCATCTCTAGGTACCAGGTTTGCTGGGGGTTTGAAAAGGGGTTTCACTGAAAAATGCTCTCCGAAATTGCCCTTTTTGACGGGCCCTTTGATTCGAAATTTTCTCCTAGGATTCGAAACTTGCCTCGATTTGGTTTCTGATTTGGGATTGTTCATAGCACTCCCCATCTCTAGGTACCAGGTTTGTTGGAGGTTTGAAAAGGGGTTCCACTGAAAAACGCTCTCCAAAATTCACTTTTTCGACGCCTGAGGGGGACCTTTTGATCCGAAATTTTCTCTCAGAATTCGAGACTTGCCTCGATTTGGTTTCTGATTTGGGATTGTTCATAGCACTCCCCATCTCTAGGTACCAGGTTTTTTGGGGGTTTGAAAAGGGGTTTCACTGAAAAATGCTCTCCGAAATTGCCCTTTTTGACGCCCTGAGGGGGCCTTTTGATTCGAAATTTTCTCCTAGGATTCGAAACTTGCCTCGATTTGGTTTCTGATTTGGGATTGTTCATAGCACTCCTAATCTCTGGGTTACAGGTTTGATGGAGGTCTGAAGAGGGGTTTCACTGAAAAACGCTCTCCAAAATTCACCTTTTCGACGCCTGAGGGGGACCTTTTGATCCGAAATTTTCTTTCAGGATTCGAGACTTGCCTCAATTTGGTTCTTGTTTTGGGATTGTTCATAGTACTCCCCATCTCTAGGTACCAGGTTTGATGGAGGTTTGAAGAGAAGTTTCACTGAAAAACGCTCTCCAAAATTCACCTTTTTCGACGCCTGAGGGGACCTTCTGATTCGAAATTTTTCTCCTAGGATTCGAAACTTGCCTCGATTTGGTTTGTGATTTGGGATTGTTCATAGCACTCCCCATCTCTAGGTACCAGGTTTTATGGGGGTTTATAAAGTTGTTTCATTGAAAAATGCTCTCCGAAATTACCCTTTTTTACGCCCTGAGGGGACCTTTTGATTCGAAATTTTCTCTAGGATTCGAAACTTGCCTCGATTTGGTTTCTGATTTGGGATTGTTCATAGCCTCCCCATCTCTAGGTACCAGGTTTGGTGGTGGTTTGAAGAGGGGTTTCACTGAAAAACGCTCTCCGAAATTGCCCTTTTGACGCCCTGAGGGCCTTTTGATTCGAGAATTTTCTCCTAGGATTCGAAACTTGCCTCGATTTGGTTTCTGATTTGGGATTGCTCGCAAGTACTCCCCATCTCTAGGTACCAGGTTTGATGGAGGTTTGAAGAGGGGTTTCACTGAAAAACGCTCTCCAAAATTCACCTTTTCGACGCCTGAGGGGACCTTTTGATTCGAAATTTTCTCTTAGGGTTCGAAACTTGCCTCGATTTGGTTTCTGATTTAGGATTGTTCATAGCACTCCCCCATCTCTAGGTACCAGGTTTGGTGGTGGTTTGAAGAGGGGTTTCACTGAAAAACGCTCTCCAAAATTCACTTTTTCGACGCCTGAGGGGACCTTTTTGATCCGAAATTTTCTCTCAGGTTTCGAGACTTGCCTCGATTTGGTTTCTGATTTGGGATTGTTCAGCACTCCCCATCTTTAGGTACCAGGTT
This sequence comes from Aplectana chamaeleonis, assembly GCA_029168955.1. NCBI lineage: Eukaryota > Metazoa > Nematoda > Chromadorea > Rhabditida > Cosmocercidae > Aplectana > Aplectana chamaeleonis. Next base: position 1,273,405 of record JAPDOI010000199.1, read on the forward strand.
TGCTGGGGGTTTGAAAAGGGGTTTCACTGAAAAAATGCTCTCGAAATTGCCCTTTTTGACGCCCTGAGGGGGCCTTTTGATTCAGAAATTTTCTCTTAGGGTTCCAAACTTGCCTCGATTTGGTTTCTGATTTGGGATTGTTCACAGTACTCCCCATCTCTAGGTACCAGGTTTGATGGAGGTTTGAAGAGGGGTTTCACTGAAAAACGCTCTCCAAAATTCACCTTTTCGACGCCTGAGGGGGACCTTTTGATTCGAAATTTTCTCCTAGGATTCGAAACTTGCCTCGATTTGGTTTCTGATTTGGGATTGCTCGCAGTACTCCCCATCTCTAGGTACCAGGTTTGATGGAGGTTTGAAGAGGGGTTTCACTGAAAAACGCTCTCCAAAATTCACTTTTTCGACGCCTGAGGGGACCTTTTGATCCGAAATTTTCTCTCAGGGTTCCAAACTTGCCTCGATTTGGTTTCTGATTTGGGATTGTTCATAGCACTCCCCATCTCTAGGTACCAGGTTTGGTGGTGGTTTGAAGAGGGGTTTCACTGAAAAACGCTCTCCAAAATTCACTTTTTCGACGCCTGAGGGGACCTTTTGATCCGAAATTTTCTCTCAGGTTTCGAGACTTGCCTCGATTTGGTTTCTGATTTGGGATTGTTCATAGCACTCCCCATCTTTAGGTACCAGGTTTGCTGGGGGTTTGAAAAGGGGTTTCACTGAAAAATGCTCTCCGAAATTGCCCTTTTTGACGCCCTGAGGGGGCCTTTTGATTCGAAATTTTCTCTTAGGGTTCCAAACTTGCCTCGATTTGGTTTCTGATTTGGGATTGTTCACAGTACTCCCCATCTCTAGGTACCAGGTTTGATGGAGGTTTGAAGAGGGGTTTCACTGAAAAACGCTCTCCAAAATTCACCTTTTCGACGCCTGAGGGGGCCTTTTGATTCGAAATTTTCTCTTAGGGTTCGAAACTTGCCTCGATTTGGTTTCTGATTTGGGATTGTTCATAGCACTCCCCATCTCTAGGTACCAGGTTTGGTGGTGGTTTGAAGAGGGGTTTCACTGAAAAACGCTCTCCAAAATTCACCTTTTCGACGCCTGAGGGGGACCTTCTGATTCGAAATTTTCTCCTAGGATTCGAAACTTGCCTCGATTTGGTTTCTGATTTAGGATTGATCATAGCACTCCCCATCTCCAGATACCAGGTTTGATGGGGGTTTATAAAGGGGTTTCATTGAAAAATGCTCTCCGAAATTACCCTTTTTGACGCCTGAGGAGAACCTTTTGATTCGAAATTTTCTCCTAGGATTCGACAGCATTCACAATGAAAATGCATTTAAATACAAAATGAAAATGCACTTAAACACAAAAATCGAAAAAAAAGAAAGCAATAAGCAAAAAAAAAGCAGGACGAAGCAGTGGTGAAGGAATAACGCGCCCCAATCGGCTCCTCTTCGAAGCTGCCCCACTACCATGCAGGCGCTGTGCTGAACGCTCGTAGCCCCATATAGCCCCATAGTCAACATTATTTTTCTTGCCCTTGCGATTCTTTATATATAGGATTCAATCACCCTCTTTTCAACATTTTTGTTGTACTTTTTCAATTGTTTCTCAAATTTTAAGCAAATTTCTTTATACACATCCCAATCACTAACCGCTTCGGTGGTTTTCGCCTTATCCCAGGTCTGCGATTTTGTCAAAGCAAGACGCTTCAGATGTTCCGGAAGATGAACTTCATCTTTAGAAACTTCTATGAGAGGCACAAAACGATAAATACATGCTGCAAAATATTGATGAATAGCTCATATTTAGCATTAACCGAGTCTGTAGCATTCAAAATGCCATGCCAATCCATGTTGTCTAAATAGTCAACGATGCTGGCAAAGTTAGCGTTCTTAAAATCTCTTCTTAGCTTCTTATTATCGACTTTGGGGTTAAGCTCAAAACGAATTGTTGCGTGATCGCTGGTCCCTACTGGCTCACACACGACTGTACTACCAACCAGATCAACGTCATTAGTCAGCAATAAGTCCAAAATATTGTTCCCATGAGTTTCAGTTGTAACGAGTTGAGAGAAATTATAGTCATGACACAAACCTAGGAGACCCAAAAGTGTCACTCCAAGAGAATTAGCGTTGTGTGGTTGTGCCCAGCACACGTTTGGAAGATTAAAATCCCCTGTAATAATGCAAGGGTGGTCGCAAACAACAAGATCACTTAGCGTTTTAATCAGTCGATGGAACGCCGCTGCCGTGCAGGAAGGAGTTCTGTAGACCAAGACCATGCGAATAGACCGCTGACCGAAGCTGATTTCCGTACAAATAATTTCATAACCATCTGGAATGGAGTCGCGATAAATAAACCTGGGAAAGAGAGATTCTTTGATCAAAAACGCAACGCCACCACCTCTTTTGTGGCTACGATCGCACCTGAGAAGCTCATAATGAGCGCATAGTCCACCAAATAAGGATGCATCATTTATAGTGTCTGACAGCCATGTCTCCGTGAGAGCTACGACATTGAATTGATATTGTTTGATTGGAAAAAGGAGGCAATGGATGTTTTTGGAAAGAGATCGGATATTTGTTGAGATACAAGGTGCAGTAGTACTAAGTGACCGGGGATGATCTACTGGTTTAAATGACTAGGAAGGAAAGAATCGGCCGAACTACTGCTGGACGAAGATATAGAGACATGCGGGTTATGAGACATGTCCAAGGAATCCTGAACATTAGGAGAACTACGAGCAACAACTTCAACTGATTTCAAATGATTGCCTGGAGTGGCAGCCTTCACCTTTCTAGTTGGTACACTCCGGCCCCTCCTCTCAACACTCCACCTCACACGCTCCTCCTTTGGGAGGGAGGGTCTAATATAGACCCCTTGGCATGGGGGAAGTGTTTGAAATCAATCTATCGAAAGAAGGACTAGGCCGTCCCATTCTATGCACAGAAACCGGTAAACACTCAATAGACAAGAAATCTAGGAGATCATACACACACTTCTGATCATTGATAGCTCTAGACCGTGATGACGTATACACATTCGGAAATTCTGGAACCCCAATGATGACAACAGATCTATTACGTTCTATCTCTCTAAAATCCTGGGAAATCGTGTGGGTATCCAGAGATTGTGGGGCCTCGCAGAAGATAGGAACATCTTTAAAAATATCAGAAACCACAGTAGAGTCTAAATCGGCTGGGGATGTACGTGAGGATTCAGGCAGAACGGAATTAACACCAGCATCCTCACTTTTAAGAACGGCATTCTCGTGTCTTAGATCAGCATTGATTTTCAAGAGAGAATTTACATGCTCCGCCAATTCTCGATTTGCACGGCACAACGACTGCACTTGGCTTCTACTCTCCATCAGCAACGCGATGACCGTTCGGATGTGCGGTGGCGTCGATCCATCTTCCATCACCACTTTCACAGCTGAGTCCAAGTCAATCGAATGCGTTTCCGTCTCCGCCATTGCAGCAATAGAAATTCCGCAGAATTCGTAGCAGCAAGAAAGGGAATACCACGGAATTCGCACTAGTTTGCCACAGCGAGAGAAAGCACAGTTCACCCAAGCATCAGACGATTAGCATACCATACCATATATAACTCGCACGATCGTCACCATGTAACCTCAAACTTGGGTAAATAAAGAAGAATATCTCGAATGATCATCACAAACAGCGACATGAAAACAACACGAGGACGAACAACCAGCAAGATGGCTCAATGCTCAAGGATTTTTGGAGCTATTAGGCACTTGAAAGACTCTAAAGATGGTGCTGCTGGTAATCTCTTGCTTAAAGGCAGTGTTCACGACGATTCTCGCTTCCAAGTTTTCCATTCAAAACAATGCGTTGGCAACCAAGTGTTACCAAAATAACGAAGAAACGGCGAGAAACGTATTAATTCGTCTTATTTTGGTGACATTATTCTATGACCTGGACTAGTTGTCTGGTTGGATGAACATGTTCACGGTGGTTGTCACCGGTGAAAAATGGGGCTAATCGAAAATGGAAGAATATTTTGGTCAAAACTGTATTAGTTAGGGCCTGAAGGAAAGAACGGAGCAACACAGAATGGAGAATTGCAGAGGACGGGTCCACAAAAGATTTCATTGTCACAACGAACAGTTCCATTGATACTTCAGAGGCGGGCTGATACTTGAGGGTTTCGTGCCCTTCTGGTGCGTTTTTCTCGGTTTCTTCGTCATTTCAGTTCTACTCGTGGGCCAAACAATCGATTTAGCGATTAATCTCAAAATCAAAGATTATCGTGAACACTGCCTTTAATGCCAAAAACATTGACTCTGCCCTGATCGAGAAACAAGTGGCTCTGTATCGCGTTTTAGCCCTCCGGAAAGAAATCTTATATCGACCTCCTCTAGTGACAGACCTGGCAATACTAAAGAAGTCCATATGGATTTTATTTCGAAGATATTTAATAGCACTATTCACAGAGCGAAGATGAGAGCCCTAGCTCTCGTTTGAACCGAGAACTAGCAATCAAAAAAGGAAAATGTTGCTAAATTTTTACATAATCAAAAAAATCTAAAAAAAGAGTGTAGAAAGAATGGGAAGAAATCGAAACTTTTGTTCGCGGAGGGAGGGGGGGGGGAATGACGAGCCACCCCCTGGGAGGGGGCCGCAATCTCCACCGACCGATCCCATTGCCACGCCTGACCCTGACGGCTGTTGCGTGACGCAATAAGATTATAATCGTGCTGGGGCATTTGGTCCCTGCGCGATTCACCTTTCTCCCAACACGATTATCATCGTGTCGCGTGATGCAATAGCCGTAGTCCGCAATTGCGCATCAAAATTTGGCTCCGAAAACGACAGTATGTGTAGGTTTCAGTTCAAACCATGCTCTCTAACGATGAATGTTTTGTGTGTTATGTGGCCGTGAATGTTTTGGAAAACATATATTTCTTGATACCTTTCTTCTCTTTATATTCATAAGGGGTTTTTTCTGCCTCAACTGTGCTTGTTTTCAAAACTAATTTTTTTTTACGCCAAACGATTGTCGGCTACCGACTAATGAGGGCTTTGGTCGGTTGAAAGACTAACGAATCACGAAATTTCTATTACGCATATCCCCGGTGCGTATCGTCAAGCCTGTCATGACTAAGCCGGGCGGCGCTGAGTTGAAGCGAGTGCAACGCGGCCGCCCCATTGTGTCACATTGCCCCCTCCACTGAGGTGATTCTGCTAGCTAGCTACCCATATTCCTAGCGTATTCCGTCTTCTTCACCCTTGAATCCACAGGAATACGGGCAGTAGGCTGGCGGAAATACTTGTGTAACAGTGGAGGTACACGCTGCGCGGCCGCGCCGCGCCCGTTTAAACAAGAAGTGAAATGATTACACCGAAACGGAACAAAAGATCTAAAAAACACAGGAATTATTTGGCATCTAGCAATGCTTCACAGCTAACTTTTTCTCCATAATTTTCTTGGAAATACCGCAGAGTGTGTGTGCAAAAAAAGGCCGAAAGGCAAAAAACAGAAGGCGGAATTTTCTCCACATCCCTGGTATCGTCAATCTCAGGATGTGTTGAAAGCACGTCGCAACTGAGAGCGCGCGTATCATGCGTGTAGCGCGGCCCCGTTACGGGTTGAAAACTATGGATAACGCTCGCCGCTAATTTTCCGATGGTCAACATTTTCCAATTTTTTCGGTAAATGCGGCAAAAATAGTAAGTTCGGTGAAGTTTCTCGATCTCGGTTTCTCTACATACTCCAAGCGACCAAAAGAATCTTTAAAGAACCTTCATGCAGGTACGAGCGTAGTATCACATATGTACAGTCGGCATGGATCCTAGTGATACTTTTCGTTCCCTAATGAAGGTGGATGCAAACTTGGTGCCACATGCTACCACATAGGTGCACCGAATCTGCCCCAACCTTCAATAGGGAACGCAAAGTATCACTAGGATCCACGCCGACAAACCTCTCAGTCACGGACTCCTAACAACCGAATGTCAATTTAATACAAGAAATGACGTCCCGAAGTGCTCGATTCTCAATAATCCTTTGGTTTTTAAGACGCGGTTTGCTGTGCAAAGTTCTAAAATCGCCGTATGGAGGACCACTATGATTAATATTCTTGACAACAGTACTGGAAAAAATCAACAAGAAACTGGTGAGAAAAACATGAAAAGTCTCAAGTTTGAGAGTGATAGAGCCCACAGCTATTTCAAAACACGATCTCTTCTTTCCACCCAATACCTACCATTTGAAGTGCAAGTATTAGGTTGATGCGGACGTTTCCGAACTTTTCACGACTTTGAATAAAAAAACATTTATTTCAAAAACAAACAAGGCTCACCGAACAAAATAACGCGTAGAACTCTGGCTGTTACGAGTCGAAGTATTCTTCTAAGGCTATTTTGACTTCGTCATCGTTAGTGAACTGTTTTCCATCCAGGAAGTGCTGCATCGAGCGGACGGTAGTCGGAAGGGGCAAGATCTGGGCTATATGGAGGGTGAGGAAAAACTTCCCAGCCCAGGTCCAGCAGTTTCTGTTCGCCTTCTTCACAACAATGCTCGGTCACACGTATCTCGAATAACCCGACAGAAACTGCTGGACTTCGACTAAGGGTTGGGATTTATGAACGAGCGTGGGTCCCAGCTGGGTTTGTTGCAAAATCTTTACAACCCATCAACGCGTTAGCACTCGGTTTGGCCGGCGCTTGGCTACATTTGGGTCCCACGGGACCGCACCTACGAGGTGCTGGTTACGGTTTGGTTAAGAAGTACGGAGATGCGGTGCCGTGAGACCCACATGTAGCCCAGCGCTAGCCGAGACGGGTGTTGGCGCGTTGTTGACATGTCAAAACTTTGCATAAACCCAGCTGGGACCCATGCTCGTTCGTGAATCCCAGACAAGAAGTGTTTCCTCACGCTTCATATAGCCCAGATTTTGAACCTTCCGACTACCATCTGGTCCGCACGATGCAGCACTTTCTGTATGGAAAACAGTTCACTAACGATGACGAAGTCAAAATGGCCTTGAAATAATACTTCGGCTCGAAACAGCCAGAGTTCTACGCGTCGGGAATCCACGATCTGTCCAATGAGTGGCGGAGTATCCTTGAGTGTGATGGGAATTCTCTTGTTGGGTGAGCCTTGTTTGTTTTTGAAATTAATGTTTTTTATTCAAACTCGTGAAAAGTCCGTGAACTTTTGCATTAACCTAATAGCATTCACGAAAACGTACCATATGGTCGTGGAGTACCAGTTTAGAAAGGTGTCATGCCAGAATTAACAGGATGTTTTAACTTTTGACGATTTTGCAGCAATCCTTTCCAAATTTTCTCAACATTAAGGATCAGATATAGGTCTATCAGATCTTTCCTTCAGAAAAAAAACTCATGTTTTTTTATCCCGGCCCTGCCCCAAACCGGGTGGAGAGAACATTATTTCCGCTTTTCCGATGCACGAAAGTAGACTTTTCTGGCTGGAATGGATTTAGCTCGATTCATACTCTTAACCGTCCTGATAGAAGAGTACAACTTAGTACGAAAGAAGGCATCAAGATCTTATTTTGAGAAGCCAAGCGCTGGAACACCAAAAGGAAACACGAAAACTGCCATGAAATAAAGACACGAAAATCAGTAGCGTTAGAATGCTAAAGAAAGGTGGTTTTATGTGAGTCGAAATAGGGTTTATTCATGCAATTAAGGGGAGAAATGGATCGGTTTAGCGGAAAAAAGTTGCTTAAGTTTGCTCGTTAAAAAAATCGGTAAATTTCGTGATAAAGTCGGTGAATCGGTAAATCGAAATTTACCGGAAACTCCCGGTAAATCGGTAAAGCGGTAATCGGTTAGTGTACACCCTGGTGTTTGATTACTTTTAGCTTATTTCATGATTTCTTACGTCAGGGAGCAACAGAAGGTGACGAATATGTTTCAAGAAGACCTCGAAATAATATCGCTCGGGGCGGGTTTATATTCACCAAACGGGGCCAATTTTTTACTTCTCGACGGAAAATCATAAAGAAATGAAGATCCGACGATCTAAAGGCAGTGTTCACGGTAGAGAAAGTGTTTCAGTTTTTTCTAGGAATGGGTACTGGAAGGTCACGCTGTAACGTTAAGGTCGAAAGAACGCATAAAAACGAGCCAGGAAGAGCCCCAAGAGAGCTCGAAGTTGCTACTTCGAGCGCAAGGCAAACCACAAAAGCGCAACACACGCCCACCGACGTGAACAGATGAATGCTCGAGATCGTGAGATGAGCGAAGGTTTCCGATCAATAGCCCCATTCTTCCCTTTACTCTCAACTTCTCCCTTCACTCAGGTCGCATTCGTTGGTAGCAGAGGACGGAAGTTACAAGCCTCGGACAACTCGTCCACCAAACTTCCCCAGCTCAATTTTTGAGGTACCATAACTCCGTTCTCAGGAGGTCTTGTAAGATTCCAGATACATCATTGGAATCAGCATGGGACCGGTTTCAAGATAGGCGGAAAAACAGAAAAACGATTTTTATCGTGGACACTGGCTTCAGTGAGGCTGACCGACTAACGGTGGAGAAGGAAATCAGCGAGCAATACTATTTTGAAAGATTTGAGTCCATTTCATATTGCAGGGGACAAAAGAAGCCAATGACAACTGCATCTGTTCAAAATGTGTTGGCAGCCCTTCCCAAATTTCGCAATGTTTCGTTTCGCCGTCGGTCCAATCGAGCTGATTGTTAGTCCGGCGCCAACCCCCGACGTCTCCCGTTTCTTTCGTGGAAAACGGGAAGGTGGAGCTTTGCCGAAACATCTTATGTTCGCCACGACGCTACGGAAAAAAAGCGGTTCGGCCATCGGTCGAATCGAACTGGTGCCTGAGAGTGGCGGCCCCCTCTTCGCTACCTGTGAGATCAGAGACAGGCATGACTAGCCGCCTGCAGAGACGGAGAGGAGACCGCCGGGTAGAAGGCTCCTGTGTCTCACCTCCGATATCAATTAATTCCGGCGGGCATAGCATTCTCTGACCCCAATTGTGAGGGTGGACAGGCAGAGCCCTCGCTGCCTGCCATGGAGATATTGTTCATTTTGCGAAACGTGAGATCGACGCAGTAGGCAGCTGCAACTATCTCCGTCCGCTCGCGAGGCGGCTGGAACCCTCCTGTCTATTTGCCAGGTAGCTGGGACCCTTCCTGCCTACCTGCCGGGCAAACATTGGATCCGACTCACTCATTTTCGGATATCCATCCGAATGAACCGAAATTTTCATGACTTAAAATTCGATTCACCGAAAAAACGTCAAAATGCGAATGATCCAAAATCCGAATTACCGGAAAAACGTCAAATTCCGAGTGATCCAAAATCCGATTCACCGAAAAAACCCCAAAATCCGTTATGTGCTATGAGTCGGATAATGATTCGGATACCGAATATCCGAAATATATCATGATTCGCACTGGATAATGAGTTTGATATCGGTAGATTCGGCTAATACGCTGTTACTCAAAAAAGTGTATCTGATGTCACGACTCAATATTTCATTCTACTGTAGCCATGCGGATTTCGTTCTACTGTAGCCCTTTGAGTTGTTGACAGACCGCTCCCTGTTGACAACTCAAATCGCGCACATCGTCTGCCGGAGACCTGCCCGTTGCCCCCTGTTGTCCTTGTTGTAGAGCTGTTGACATTTCGATGTTGTTGGGCTGTTTACTTTGTCGTCGGGCTGGTGAAATTTCGATTTGTCGCGTTTAGCTGCCTATTTATCAGCTGAAGGACTGTATCTTCTAGCACAGGAACTACTTTACACCGACACGCGTCGCGGTCGGCACACCAACACGTGTCGCAGTCGGCACACTGATACGCGTTGCGGCTGGGTCGCCCAGCCTCCACTGGGGCCGCCACTGGATGGGCAGGGCCTCCAGAAGCAGGGTGGGGCCTATACCCCAAACCTGAGTAATTGAATCGGCTGTCCTGCATCTTATCCTTTGGAGCATGCCTGAAAATGCGTCGTATATTTCCCTTTTACCTAGAGCGCGAAAACGCTAGCTGTACAACAGCTCGACCAGACCATAACTAGCGGCCACGGCCGTGCCAAATATCGGCGCCTTAGCCAGCGGTAGGTCATGGTGGGCGGATCAACCTGTTGTCGACGCCCCAGTTTGCATGAGATACTACAGACATACGATTGGAGCACAGTGTGAAATTTCCGTCGCATTTCTACGCATCGTCAGCGTAGATTTTGCGCATATAAGGCATTGATTCTCTTCGTTTGATTTGTTCTTGCGAGTATGGCGCATTGAGGGTACGATTGTCTCTCAAAAACCATGTGTAGTGATCGGACTGATAACCCTGTTCGAAGAGGTTCAGACAGGAATTTTGGGGTGTTTACGAAATTGATGAACAAGTTTTCAAAAATAGAATTGGTTTGCAAATATTTCGATATAAAGATGATTATCAATGAATTGTTATATCATGGTACGGTAGCAAACCTTTTTTTCTTGAAAATCTTCGCCAGAATACACTATACTCACCTGTATCCGACCGGATATCCGACTCGGATATTCGGATTCCGACTCACCAAAAAAAGGTCAAAATCCGAATGATCCAAATTCCGAATCACCGAAAAAACGTAATTTTCGGATTGATCCGAGATCCGAATATCTTTTAGCCTCTCTATCCGAATGACTCGGATTATCCGATGTTGTTATTTTGACTCTATTCATTTGAGTCGGATACCCAAGACCTTTGATTTTTGAGTTATCCGAAATCCGAGTATCCGAAATTTTTTGATTCTGATCCAATGTATACTGTCCACCAGCCAGGTAGCTGGGACCCTTCCTGCCTACCTGCCGGGCATTCGTTGGGTCCCACTCACTTATTTTCGGATATCCACTCGAATGAGCGGAAATTTTCGCGAATCAAAATCCGATTTACCGAAAAACTTCGAACTCCAAGTGTTTCAAAATCCGAGTCACCGAAAAAACGCCAAAATCCGTTTGATTCCTCTGGCAAACGGAGCAGCAGGAAGGAAGGCGCAGGGCAGGTTCACGTTTCGGGCCCCACCCTTGATAGTCGAAAAGGGGCGTGTTTGGGGCGGAGCCTCCGTCCGTGCTCCGTCCGTTCAAAGCAGTACACTTCAGGGAAAAACTTCAGGGAAAACCAGCCACTTTAGTCCGAGGGGAAAGGCAGGTGGCTAGCCTTGTACGGGCGGTGACCGGCCTTGCTACGGGCTGCTCGTCCATCCTGAAACTACGCCCTTGCTGCCGCAAATTTCTATATTCACCCTTCATCCTGCCCTAATACGCCCTTGCAAGCGATTTCTCCAACACCCGTACTGCGCAAAAATTCTTTTTTAGCGGCTTCACCCAAGACCAGGTTGTATTAAAGGACCTTTTGAATTTGCCGTAAATCCAAAATCGCTCCATTACAACCTGGCTCTTGAGTGAGCCCGCTAAAGAATTCTGGAGCAACACATAATAAAAACTGCAAGTATTAACAAATGCAAATTTATTTCTCGGAATTACTTATACAATAGAGGTTTAACGTGTGACCAAAAAGCCTTTGAAGGCACTTCATGATGATCTGATGTTTGAGATGCAAAAAGAAAACCGTGCTTCGGAAAACCCAATCAAGACTATGTCAGAACACTACAACAGAATACATGCATGACGACCACAAGGTTCACAAAGCCTAAAAGAGTTAGTATCAGTATCCATGAGATTGGTTCAGAGGTAACCGGGTTCGGAATGATGAGCAGATAGAAAGATATGACACTACGGAATAACACTGCAATAAAAGTGAGATAAATTCAATTGAAATCATCTTGATCGAACCGTAGGCAGAGTAACGGGACAGAACAAGAAAAACAAAAGTCAAAAGCATATACAACGCTAAAAATCCAAAAAAACTCACAAAATTTCGGGAAAGCTACTTGTGGTAAGCAGTAAGTAACTTGATTGAACGTCTGAAGTTACTTACTCATAGCATAAAAGTCACATACACAATGTGGTAAGCAAGTTACCCGAGGCGACCCTGTGAAAGTTCCCCTCGGGTAAGTTACTTACCACCTTGTGTATGTGACTTGTATGCTATGAGTAAGTAACTTGAGACATTCAAGTTGCTCACTGAATATCACAACTGACATTCCCAAAATGGTCTGAGCTCGACGTCCGATCGACAGGACTTTCCGATGACGTGTTTCCGATGACTCCCCCGACGACAAGACAAGATGGCGGCGCGTTCACATCGTTGATCACACGTTTAAAAAAAACCATCACATAGAACAGTCTAAAACCAATTACTTGAGAAGTCATTTGAGATGAAACTCTCATTGGGCGCTCCTCAGGCACACGTACTTCACGGACGGAGCAGGGTGCAGGATCGCAGCAATATCGTCGTCCGAAATCGAGCAGGATTCGATGGGCAGAGTCTGAAAAAACATTCTCTCTTGCCTAAAACCACTTATCATGTTCATGTTAGAGTCTTTCTTGCTTGCATGTAACAACTGACCTCCAGTTTTTTGTAGCTCCACAAGTAACGGAGAACTTGTGCAGCACGTGGCCTATCCTCCACAGTCTCAACATCCAACACCTCTCCAGCCAGCGTCAGTCTGCGGGAAAGCATTCTGGAAATAGTCGACGACAAGCTCACGATCACGGCACTTTTCAAACATGAGAAATGGGAATGCGTGTAATACGATAAAACTCCGGAAGTTACGAAAACGGAGCTCAACATTAAACAACATTTCTGAACAGTACATGTAAGGTCTGCCCGAATGATAATGTCCGCCCAAGCGGTCGGTGTGCGTGTTGAACAACCGTCACGTAGCCTTTTTTGGAAGAGTCTTGTCGGGGCTGCAAGCAGCTGACTGGAATATTACTCCTTCCTCGTGTAATATTCGTGTTAATCGATTCGCATGTCCAACAAATGCCCTCTCCACTCCTGTTCGACACGCACGCCGACCGCCTGGGCGGACACTCTCATTCAGACAGACTTTAATTCCCAAAATTTTTGAAATTCCAAAATAATTGGCAAAAGGTTATGAAAATGTAGATGAGTGGAAAATATTTCCAGCAAATCTACGAATCGATTTCCTCTCAATTCTTATCCAATTTCTTACACACATTTTTCGCAATGATGCACTTCCACTACACAAAACCCAATTTATGCAACAGCAAACATTTCAAACTCATGTGAACCCGGATGAAGATGTCGACGAGCAGAAAGCAGCGAATCAGGAGTGAGATTTCAATTCTTTAGCGGCAAAATATCTTTAAAATGTTCACAAGCTGGGAAAACGAACTTAAGGATGTGAAAAATATTCCATGCTGCAAAGGAATTTTTTGAGAAAGTCTTCTGAAAATCGTAAACTGTAAATCGTGTGCACGATAAAAATGCAGCTGATGTCTTTAGTATGTACACAAGAAAAAATTCAAAAGACACAAAAAAGCATAAAACCGTAAGGGCGGGAAGAGAGCTCAAAATGGCGTAGTCCTGACGTTTTTCTAGCGCTTTACTACGGAGGAGATGAAGAGAGGCACATAAAGTTAGAAATCAAGCAAAATTACATGAAAAAATAAAAAAATAATGAAAAAAAGTGGCCTGAAGCCGTTTGGTTGAATTCTGACCGATCGATGCCGTCGAAAGGTCGACTGCGCGAAGCGGCATTTGAATTCGACCAATAACAGGCGAGGAGGGTGGAGCGTTTGCGTCGACTCTCGCGCTGCAGGTCAAAGGGCGGACATATCCGAGCTCGCTCGCTCGCAGCACCAAGGGCGGATTTCTGTCCCCGCCCAGTGTCCGCCCACTTCCGCAGCTGACCAATCAGAATTTTCACGGCAGCAAGCCCACCGCTCTAGACTTGCTGCTGAACCTTTGGAGGGGTGGGATTAGAGGCGGACCTACCTCCCTTGCTGTTACCCCGTTTGCCAGAGCAGAATCTGAATCACCGAAATGTGCCATGAGTCGGATAATGATTCGGATACCGAATATCCGAAATATGTCATGATTCGGATCGGATATTGAGTCGGATATTGTCAGATTCGGCATGTCCTGTTACTCGAAAAAGCGTATCTGATTTCACGACTCGACATTTCATTCTTTTGCAGCCATGCAGGTGCGTACTGTGCCTCTCTGGGCTAAATTGCGGTCCGCAATTGCGTCTCGACACGCTTCGCAGCCGCACGCGCCCGATTCGGTCGTGTTTCCAGCGCCATAGCCGACTCGATGTGGCTTTTTTATACAGTTCTCTCCAATTTTTATAGGTTTCTTGTTCTAGCTGCGGAAACACGCTCGTAAACATGGTTGAGATAACCAAGGAAGTATAGTATTATGGCACAGAACACAACGCCTACGCATTTTGGGGCTTTGAAAATGGCCCACAAAGCCGCTACACGAGTAATAAATTGACCCCCGCTCCTGTATTTCTCCGTCCTATCTACTTGCCGTTCTTCTCCAAAGCAGGGGTGCTGGGCCATTCCCGCCGTCGTCGATGTATGTGGTTTACTCATTGTACTTATTGTACTACTCACAAATGTCGCCGACAATGAGAATGGCCCTGTACCCATGTTTTGGAGGAGTACGACGGAAACAGAGGGCGGAGAATTACGGGGTGGGGCCAACTTCTCACTCGTATAACGGTATTGTGGGCCATTTTTGACCGTTTAAAATGCGTAGGTGTTGTGTAGTTATCTCAAATAGGTTTACGAGCGCGTATTGTGCCTTGAATTGTTTTTCCTTTTTTTCCTGCTCCCTATTTATATCTATCTTACTATTCAACCCCGACTGTGATGGTCATATCGTTGCACCAAGCAGTGACGAGGGCGGGCAGATCAGAAGGAAGGACTAAGGTCACCAAAGTTGTGTCGACTAACAGATATGCTCAGCCCTTCCCTCTGATCCGCCCAACGTTCTCACTGTTTGGCTCCACAAAACGACGACTCCTATTAATTAAACTTCTCAGGGGCGTTTTGTTTTGAGTACACATAGCGTCGCTCATCGCGCGGCACAACTGACTCTGAACGATTCTCTAGAACTGGGATCTTCTTCCACGTAAGTTCAATTTTCTTACTATTTTAGGAGAGAGGGAGGAGTGAAAAATTTCAGCTGTCTGCCTGCTCAACTCATATGAACATAAATAAGCCTAAACTTACCTAACTTACTTTATTTGCTCAAAATCATGGATTTATGAAATTCGGTTGGTATTTATTTCTCTGATTCGCCTTCCCCCGGGGCATGTTGAACTCACTCGTTTTGCGTCGGTTGCAACGCACGTGCTGATTTAGTGACGACTGCTCCTTTCATCATCTGAAACACCTCTGTGCGAATATTGCCCGCCGGCATAACAGATCACCAGACACTACCTTGTTATCCTCTGCATAAGGATAGGTATTGATTGATCTAAAAAAGTTAGATTCTCATCTTTGTTACATCATTCTAGAAACACACATATTTCGCCGCAGCAGCTCAATCGGCAATTGAACTTTTTGTGATTTCATGAACATGTTAAAGGCAGTGTTCACGAGAAAAGTCCGTGTTTCAGTTTCTCTGCCAATGCGTAGCTAGATGCCTCCGAGGGCGCGGACTGACACGCCGCCCCATTCCATGTAGCCAGAATTTACGGGTTTTAGCTATGATAGCTAAAACCTGCATATTCTTGTGTCGAGGCTACAAGGGTGCAAATTCTGCGCGTATTCTACGTAAAAACGAAGGCTAAATTCACTACATTAATCGCTCTGTCGCTAAACCCGTATATTCTCGCTATAAAATTGTGGCGAGAATCTACCAGACCCAACTTGACTAGCCTATGTTGTAATGCAATCTTGAACCCGCGCTTTGGCTACGCGGAGACGCGCTGGGATCTGCCGTTCGAACAGTGTTGGCCCGAGTCAACGCACAGAAGTGCTTACTTGAGAGACTAGTGGCTGGTCGTGGAGAGGTGACCAAATCGTGTGTCGCTCTCTGGGAGACCTTGCCGAGGATATTTTTTGACCGCTGGGAAGGTGCATGCCGTGGGAAGGAAACGGCGTTGCGGTCGAATCGCGGGGAAAGGATCGCCTTTCTAGTACCGGATCGGGACTTATTGAGTCGATCGACCGAGGGCTGTATCGAGAATTTACGTAGAATATGCGGATGCTGTAGCGAGAATTCAAGGAGTAGATTATGCGGGCGCTGTGGCTAAAAAATTTCACCAATTGAGGCTAAACTTTCCGTAATTTACGTAGATTCTCGTGTCAAAATTGGACTAGATGCTTCCGAAACCCTGGGCATCTCCGGTTTCCGTGTGAGGCATCTAGCTACGCGCTGGCAGAGTTCCACTGGGAATAGGTAGTGGAGGGACATACTGTAACGTTGACGTCGAAGGAGCGAAAGAAAATGAGCGCGTATTGCCCGCCCTCCGACGTGGGCAAATGAAAAATCGAGATCGTTAAATGAGCGATGGTTTCTGATCAATAGTCCCTTTTTTCCCTTCATACGCAACTTCTTTCTTTTCTCAGGTCAGCTCGTATACATGGGCTGCAAATTACGGAAGTTACAAGTCTCGAACAACTCGTCCACCATGCTTCCCTGTCTCAATTTTTGAGGGACCATAACTCCTTTCCCAGAAGGTCTTGTACGATTACAGAGACATCATTGGGACCAGCATGAGACCGTTTTCAAGATAGGCAAACAATTAAAACAGAAAAACGCATTTTTTCGTGAACACTGCCTTTAAACTGTGCGGTGAACAGTTTTATGAGACCTGGTAATGCAACTGGGTCTGATGGTATCGCAGCCGAGCTCTGTAAATCGAAACTCCGGAGTTCAGCAGTCTGGCTGACAAAGTTCTTCAACCAGGTCGTCACAGGGATAAAAACCCCGGCGGACTGGCCGCAGAGCACAACTACTCCAATCGGGAAAAGGAAAGGCTGTCCTGCCGACTGTGTCAATCATCGGCTTTTACGTCTACTCTCTCACCTCACATCACTGAAATATTCGAGTGAATTATCGATGGTCGCATTCGAGAAATCGTGAAGTTGTCTAATAACCAGTGTGGATTTGTTTCCTCGTGTGGCACTACCGATGCCATTAACGTCACAAGACTGCAGGCTGAGAAGCACTAACTAACAAGGGAACCACAATAAGTCATAGTGACCATTTCAAATGAAATGTACTTTTCTAGAACCATTTTTGAACGAAAAGTCCGAATATGCCCATCGCAGTTGCCTAGACCCACTCTGAAAAAAGTTATGAGCGTTTTTCAAGGCCCTCATGGAATTTTTAGGGTGTTTTTAATTTTTTCTCCTGATTTTGCTAAAAACATGTATGTAGGGGTAATCTGGGGTGCTGATCACGAATCTGGAGTTTGCTTGCCCAAAATTTAAGGTTTACTGTAGGTTACGGTAGGTAACATGCCATTTAGGAGGCGAAACCTACCTCAATATTCCGATAATCGACAAATGGACATCAAATTCGTATTCAGCACCCCAAATAAACCCTACATAGAAACCTAGAGACAAATCTGAGACTTTGACCAAACTACCGTATACCCACCGTAATCTACCGTAAGCTGCCAAAAATCGATTAACCGACATCAGATTCGTGTTCAGCACTCCAAATAACCCCCAGAGAAATAATTGGAGCATATTCTATCGAAGCATTCCGGAAATCGTCAAAAGTCGCGATTTGCCATCAAATTCTCCCCCGATGGGAATCTGTGAACGAATATAGTCGAAAACTTTGGAAGATCGATAAATGAACCTCAGATTCGTGATCAGCACCCCAAATAACTCCCAGAGCGAATTTTTGTCAAATCTGGAATATTTTACAAAACGCTTCGAGAGCCCTCTAATTGGTATAAATAAACGTCCAATCGAAAATCCGTACAAGCTCAAAACGCGGTTAGTCTGCGCAAAGTTTGGAAAATGTTCCTTCACCCAAACTGAGTAGGGTAGTTTTGGGAGCTGAACACGATTATGAGGCCCGTTTCCGGATTTTCGTAAAAATAATGCGCTTTTTGGAGGGTACAATAAGTACGAAAATCAGAGAAAAAATGCCTATAACTTTTTTTCACTGAGTGGGTCTGAGCAAACGCTGCGATGGAAGGGCATATTCAGGACTTTTTCGTCCGAAAGTGGTTCTAGAAAAATACATTTCATTTGGAATGGTCACTATGACATATTGTGGTTCCCTTGTAAGAGAAGAAACCGCATCATTTTGCTTTCATCAATTTGGTGTAGGCCTTCGATCGTGTTACACATGAGATTATTTGATATGCCCTGCGAGTACATTCTGTGCCTGAAAAACTCAGAGTGGGTGCGAGTTCTCTTCAACGACCCAAGGAGCCAAGTGCGAGCTGCCGCTGATACGTAGAAAGAGTTTCCGTTCTGAGTGAGTGTGCACCAAGGCTCGGTCCTATCTCCAATGTTGTTTGCCATTATTATGGATGCAGTCGCGAAAGACCTAGGGCCGTATGCAAGAACGCGACGGTCGGGGCAGGGGCAGTGCAGTCGGCGCCTTTGAAGATTGTCGATGCTTATAAGAGAGGACACGTCTAACGTAGTTGGTTACAAGTCAAGACACGTATGTCGTGCCCAGTAGTCTTCTCGCTGTGCCCTGCTGCAACAAGCACAGGCCTGGAGTGAACGTCTTGCGTAGTTCAGTATTCGACTAAAAGTCAGAAAGACCGAATATTTGGCAACCGACGAAAATGAGTATGGCAGTATAAGTATAAATGGCACGAAACACCGCGTAGGGACGCTTTCAAGTATCTTGGATCTACAATATTTTCTGACGGTGGCATTGTTCATGGAATACTTGCCCAAATCAATGCTGCTTGGTCTAAGTGGTGCTCAACAACCGGTTTCTTGTGCGATAGGAAGATTCCTGATCCTCTGAAGTCTAAAGTGTGCAGGTCTGTTATACAACCTGTTGCGCTCAATGGAGCTGAGTGCTGGCTAGCGACCAAGGAGGCAGAACGTCGTGTGAGCGTCACGGAAACGAAGATGCTGAGATGGAGCGCTGGTAAAACTCTTCTCGATCAGGTTCCCAATGAAGATATCCGAAAGCAATTTGTTGTAGCTCCCTTTGCGGAAAAGCTCCATGAATCAATATTGAGATGGTATGGTCAGGTTCTGCGAGGTAAAGACGATTCCGTGAGGAAGACCGCTTTTGATTTCGAAGTTCATGGCAGGGGACCAAAAGGACGTCCGG
The DNA here is from genome assembly GCA_029168955.1 of Aplectana chamaeleonis. Taxonomy (NCBI): domain Eukaryota; kingdom Metazoa; phylum Nematoda; class Chromadorea; order Rhabditida; family Cosmocercidae; genus Aplectana; species Aplectana chamaeleonis. The sequence continues at coordinate 1,292,545 of JAPDOI010000199.1, forward strand.
AGTAGCGGTGGCTATAGACGTTGCACAACGATCTAAGGGCTGCTGGTTCACATCCCGATCACGCGCACGAAGGAGAAGAATGGCTGCAAGGAACCATCTATGCGAAATCTACAAGAAAGCGGGAAAAACGCTAAAGAAAAGAAGTTGAAGTCAAGGGTTTTAACCTAGTCGGGGGGGGGGTTGGGGCGCAGAAGATTTATTCAGAGCAGGGATCGTCGCGGGATGTGGATATCCACACTGGGGGTCTGAGCCGCAACCAGTGGCCGTATTCATGAAACTGCGGGAGCTTCCCGGAAGGGTTCCTAGAACCAGTCGATGCATGGACTGGCGGACTCTGGACCCCCCCGGGAGGCTCCCATAGTTTAATGAATACGGCCACAGGTGAACATGCTGATCGAGGGTAGGTATACTGTTTAAAATTATTTTCCTTGCGATGAATTCGATAGTACCGTCCAATAAACATGAGACCTTGTTGTAATCAGGTTTTCGTAAGGGCTAAAATTATAGTAAAGGTTCCTATGGTTGAATATGAAGCACGTATATTTTGGGAGTGTATACAGTTGTGTATTGAATTGTTAATAAGTTATGATTGGAAGCTACGGAATGGGGCGGAAGAGGAGAGTGGATGCGACGAAGTGATTGGCAAATGCGAAGACGACTAGATGAATTAAAAAATAAATATGTTCCCAGAGAAGAACAGGTTTTTTTAAATGTATTGAAAAACTCACACTAATAAATGGTTAGATGCAAAAATAGGTGCTTGAACTTTAGCCAGACCAGACATGGCACAAACACTTGTTAGTTGGAATGAGCATCATCCATTCTGGTTGCGACTTTCATTCTCTGAAACCCCTCTCATACACGAGACACACGACACGGATTCGATCCCGCAAGGAGCCTAATTTCTGAAAAACGTTAGACCTCACACTTTACTTGCAAATTAAGGGTCACGAAAGTAGGATAGACGAGTTGAGGGTGGTAATTTTACCCTATATACAAACTTTCACCGCCTAAGGTGAATGCTGAAAAGCCTTACACTGTGTGGCCCACGCCTGCTGCAGGTGTGTTCCCGCTGGAGGACCACTTTTCTGCAAGGAGTGAGTCAGAAGAAAACGATATTCCAGTCCAGCGTAGTTAATTAACCTCGTATACAAACTTTAGAGGCAGAGGTCACGATGAAAAACGTTATCGAAAAAACTACAAAAATCAGCTTAGATCAAAAACAGCTCAAAAACTATGAAGGTAGCGCGGTGAAAAACGGACTAGAATTAGAGTTTTTAAGACCCTCAAATTCTATTTCGTGCACACGTGCACAGCGCCGACGAAAAAGATCGCTGTCTCATGCCAAGCAGTCCAAAATCATCGACACTCAGAGGAAGAAATAAATGCAAATTTACCTAATAAAACAGTTGAACAATGAAAGAAAGCACTCCAGTCATTGTTTTTGACTAGATGTGCACATAAATCCGGAGGTTCATTGATTGAAATTCGATTTCAAGCAAGCTGATGTTCTCGATTTAGGAGGTCATCGATGCCGATGATGTGGGGTGTGCTTGTCCACCATCGAAAGACAAGAAAGTTCAGGCATCAAATTTGGCCCAGAACAGCGTTTTTTTTCGCGATTTTTTCTTATAGTTCCTACTACTCTATACCCAGAAAAGGATTTAGAGAAGAAAAGAAGGCGAGCTTATTTGTGCGCGACCACTGCCTTTAACGGCATCGTAGGAACGCCGAAGACCGCTACACTGCATGAGCTCACACTTTTGTCAAGTGCGGTCCCGCCGTAAGTCGCAAATTTTGAAAACTAAGAGCCACACGAGTAGGATATTTGAGTCCAGCGTGGTCGTTTCACTTTGTGTACTTTCTTTCACTGTCTAAAGTGGAGGCTGAGCACCGCGAAAGTATGAGGGTTCACACTTTTCTCAGGTGTGACCCCGCTGAAAAAATACATTTTTCAAAACTGGGTGTCATGAAAAAGCGACATTTGAGTCCAGCGTGGTCGGTTTACCCTGTATACAATCTTTTACCGCGTCAGTGTAAATAACGCCTAAGACTACACAGATAGCGGAAGAGGATTGAAAAAACGTCCTGAAGTAGGGTTTTAAAATAGCTGTAACTTAAGTTCCAAATGAGCTATCCAGGGTTTGAGCAAAACTAATAAACTAGGTTTGTAGCCCTACAGAATGAGACCCTAACCGACCCCAAAAGTTGTCTTTGAGAAGATATCCCTAGGTGTGGACTTTTGATGTTTTGAGCACAAAAGTCCACACCTAAATCCGCTGGCTAATTGAGGACTTTTACAAGAACGATAGTTAAGTGCACCAAAACGGGGCTACCGTGATCTCACTCGAGTTGGCTCTGAAATTTTCTGAGTTTGAACTCCAATTTCGCTACATCTGGACCAACGGTGGTGCTGTTTTCCCCTTTTGTTGTCCCGGTAGATCCTCAACTGCTGACCCCTGAGGAAGGACGGTTTGCGAATTACGACACACCGCTCCCCACTTTTTTTATAATCTACCCTCTATCAATTGGTTATCATCAATTTTGTTCACGATAGCCGAGTGGGGGGGGGGGCTGTATAACATCATTTCTAAGATTACGGTAGCATTGTTCTGGCGCGCTTAACTATCGTTCTTGCCGGACTTTTATGCTCTGAACGTCAAAAGTTCACACCTAGTAAACTTTTTTGTAAGGCGTCCTCTGGGAGCGGGTAAGGTTTCATTCTATAGGGTCACAAACCTAGTTTCTTAGTTTTGCTCACACCCTGAGTAGCTCATTCAAAACTTAATTCACAGCTGTTTTAAAAACCTACTTCAGATTTGTGGACTTTGACGTTTTTTACATTGTTCCGCGCTCTACGTAGCGGTCTAAGGCGTTACACTGAGACGGTAACAGATTGTAAACAAGGTAAACCGACCACGCTGGACTCAAATATCCCACTCTCGTGAAACCAAAATTTTTAAAATGCCCGTTTTCGGCGGGACAACACCTGAGAAAAGTGTGAGCCCTTATACTGTAGCGGTGTTCAGCATCCATGTTGGACGGCGAAAGTGAATATACCCTGTAAATCGACAACGCTGGAATCAAATATTTTTCTCTCGTGGCTCCTACATTTCAAAAATGTGGTCTTCCAGCGGGAACACACCTGCAGCAGGTGTGGGTCAAACAGTGTAGTGTCTTTCAGCATCCATCGTAGACGGTGAAAGTTTGTATAAAGGGTAAATCTACCACTCTAAACTCGACTATCCTACTTCCGTGAACTTTTGCGAAAAAATGTGAGGTCTTACTTCTTGCAAAAGTAAGCACCTTGTGGGATCGAACCCTTGTGCTTTGTGTATGAGTGGGTTTCGGAGAATAAAATGCGCAACGTAACCAGATTAGATGACGCTCTTCCCAACTAGCAGTCCATACATCGGAATAGACCTGTGCTTCTTGGACTTGCGAAAACAGATTACGAACTCATATTAATTTGAAAATCCATTCATTTCTTCAATAGATCTCATATTATTGGCCTTTGTCTATCACTTCAACTTCTCCACTCTTCTGTTACACCACATACCTTAGCTTCCTACCCGAAATTATTATCAAGTTCCGGATACACGTTCAAAAATATGTGTCTTATATTCCACATTAGGAAAGCCTTCACTATAAAAAGAGCCTTTACTATAGCTAAGTTATTTACCAACGCAGGCAACGTCATGTAATCCGTCAAAAAAAGCGTATTCCCTGATCTAATTCATTGTTAATGTCTTGTTTTTTAAATGGTTGTTCTTCTTTAAATTATGCATGTCTTGGAATAAGTTGTTCCTCTTCTTTCAATCATGCAACAAACACAAACAAATAACGCACCAGGGAGGGGGTCCGAGAAAAACCGCCAAAAATTTGACCTATTAAAGGCAGCGTTCACAATAATCATCCTCGTTGACCCACAGTGAAATGATAGACGAGAAGGATTCTAGGCTCCCAGTGTCGAAAGAACGGTAGAAAACGAGCCAGGAGCGGCAAAATAACGACTGCAAACAAGCGTTTTGGTGCCCCAGACACGCCTGGTGCCCCTAGATCCGCCCCCTCGTAATGAACAAATGAAGACTCAGATTACAGGATTGATCAAGTGAAGGAAGTGCTAATAAGTGAGCTGATCGCTTCATTGCACTGATAGGTATCATCCTTCTACCGGTCAATTCCTCCGCTCTCAAAAATCAACGTAAACAAGAGAGGGCCTATTTTGCTCAA